>JBAMCE010000131.1:0-162500 GCA_037075305.1 Drosophila kanekoi | reverse complement strand
CTACGGTAAACTGTGCCCGCCTGGTGCACTTCGATGACGAGAGTTGCGGCTCTGTGCTGCATCAACTAGATCGCCCTCTGACAGCGCCCAAGAATGTGAGAATCAGATTAAACGCTGCTCTGACCTTTGCATTATCTGTCTTTTTGTTTTGCTCTGCCATTTAGAATCTGCTCAAATCATTGGAGGCCAATCCCAACTACAGCAAGTTCCTAGAACTGGTGATCAAGGCCAATTTGACCCATTTGTTATCAAATGAATCAGATAGCTTTACACTTCTGGTGCCCAAGAATGATGTTTTTGAGGAGTTCAGCGAATCCATCGAGTCCAAGGCTACACAGAGCCAGCTCGATCTCGACGCGCAGGTCAAGACGCATATTGTTAACGATGTCGTCTGCTGTGCTGGTATTATACCCACCAACTGGCCATTTGTACGCTCAATTGAATCCATTTCGGGTCAACACCTGCGCATAACACGTGATCGCCGACCCAAAATCGAAAATGCCGGAGTAACAAAATGCGATGTGGTAGCTACCAATGGAATCCTGCATGAGATTAATGACATCATTGTGCCCAAGCCACAGCAGCAGCAACATCGACCACAGTTGCCGCCTAGCTATCAGCCCAATGGTGATTTCGATGTTTTCTTTTAAAGGTCAGAGGTATTTCGGCGGCGATACTATTAAATGTCTATAAGTGTGTATCTCCTTCTTTGTCTACTGCATATACCTATATATTTATATTATTTTATAAAGATTCGTCAATGAATGAAACATACATTAAGCAAAGAATATATGCATAAATTGAAAAAATAACTAAAAGCAATCTTATTAACGGAATTGGGCAATTACAATTCAATGTGACCATGTAGCAAAGTAAAAAGTCCGATATTTTTTTCTAAATGTCGATGCAACGACGATGCAGAGCCAACAAAATCGGGTGGAAGCATTGAGTTAAAAAATCATAGATGCTCGATGCATCGATATTTTTTACTTCCCTGGAACAGATGGTAAGTGAACTAATAAACTTTGTCACTGATTAAACCGTAAGTATGAGTAAATACCGTATGAGATGTGAGAGATTTCACAAAAATAAACAAAAATATTTGTGCTATATCGTATAGGAATGCATCATACACAATTTTTTCATAGATGTTATTCTTCGATAAGCTTTTCCGATGGAAGATTAGAAGCCAATAGAAAAACGACTTTGTTAACGATACAGCATACTTGCTGATAGGAGTGAATTTCCATCTTTAATTATAAAATATGTTTGTTCACCTTTACCAAGAACAAAATAGTTGAGCACAAATATGTATGTATGTATATCAATATATACAGGGAACTCAATAAAACAAAGCTTTGAGACGCGATAAGAGCATAACTTTACTTACTAATATATGTACATACATATATAATATTACTTAAGATTCAGTTTAGCTAAAGCTCACTCGCTGATCGCTTGTGTGCGTGTGTATGTGTATATGTGTGTGAGAGAGAATTTCATTTGAACGTGTGTATAAATATTCCAGACAGTTTAGTTGATGGCGCAATCAAATCAAGTCTTTAGTGATGTCGGGAACACTTCCAGCCACCTTCGTGAAGGGCTTTCACAATGAGGAGTTGGTCCGTCGCATGGAATATCGCAAATTTGGAGGCACCAATTTAAGAGTATCCACCATTGCTTTAGGTGGCGCCACCTTAAGCGCACTCTTTGACAAAAACTTTGACGAAGAGGAGGGAATCAGAACAGTGCAGGAGGCCATTAAGTCAGGCATCAACTATATCGATACTGCACCATTTTACGGTCAGGGGCAGTCGGAACAGGTGCTCGGAAAGGCGCTCATGGATGTGCCCAGGGCGGCGTATTACATAGCCACTAAGGTGGGACGGTACGAACTAGACCCCAATCGCATGTTCGATTTTACGTCAGCAAAAACCAGAGAAAGCGTCAAGAAGAGCTTGGGTCTGCTGGGCTTAGATTATGTGGACGTGTTACAGGTGCATGACGTGGATGCGGCGCCCAGCCTGGACATGGTGCTTAAGGAGACGATTCCAGTGCTTGAAGAGTATGTGAAAGCCGGCAAGGCGCGATTTATTGGAATCACCGGCTATGATGTCGACGTTCTCAAGGATTGCGCGGAACGTGCAAAAGGACGAGTTAATGTTGTACTATCCTATGCTCGATATACTCTCCTGGACAATACACTGTTGCGTCACATGAAAGCTTTCCGGGAGTTAAATGTGGGTGTCATATGTGCCGCCGCCCATGCACTAGGTTTGCTCTCCAATGGCGGTCCACAACCTTGGCATCCCGGCAGCGAAGAGCTTCAGTCGATAAGTCGACACGCCGCCGAGATCTGTAAGCAACGTGGCGTGGAACTAGGTAAACTAGCCATGCATTACTCCATGCAGCTGGAGGGCGCTGCAACCTTTTTGATCGGCATACCCAATCGTCGCCTGCTGCAGATTAACCTAGATGCGGTTTTCAACGGCTTAAGCTCCACCGAGCAGGAAGTGCTACAATATCTACGCGAAAAGTGAGTAAATTCATTTTTAGGAAATGTGCAATTCTAATTTCCAATTTTATCCGTTGCAGTGTTTTTAAAGAATCCTACAGCTGGGGATCCACATTGTCAACCATTAGGGACTTTAAATAACTAAAGAAATCAACCAATACGATGTCTATGATTGAAGTGCACAGCCTATTCCCATCGAAATTTTGAGAAATTTAATAAAGGCTACTTTTATATTTTTCCAAAATAATATTTGTCGATCTAATCGATAGCTATATGTATTTCATAGATTTCGTATTGCGGCTATCTAAAATCAAGCGAAAAATGTAATCAGATTTATATATCATCACCCAGACACAACACATGTACATAGTATTAGTATGTGTGCATGTCATATGATTCAATATCAGTTCACGTTTTATTTTCTTTACCAGGTAGCGTTTCAAAAATACATATTGATTATACTACTAATATTACAACCATACAAAAAAATTTGCAAGTATATATTACATTCGTATATGTAGAACAAAATACAATACCGATAGGCAGTGAATATGTATTTTTAGCTGTGTCAATTTGACACTATAAATATTAGTTTACTTGATAAACATCGAAATATATTACCATGTCTCCTTAAAAATTGTTTAAAGTCCATCGAATAAAGAACCAAAAGTTTGGAAGCAATGGCAATGGCCGCCTATGTTAGTCTAGTGGTGAGGATTTCAGAACCGAAAAATAAACTCATTAATCAAACCTTTAAATCGCAATTCTAAAATCTGAAAAAAACGTATCAAATAACTAAGATGAAGATTTGAAATTGAGATGGTAAAGAACAAATTTATAATTTTCCGCATATTTACCACAGTTGCGAGGGGAACTTTCACAAGTGCTGTAGCAAGTTTTAATTAAGTTCTTATGTAAAGTTTTAAAAATGTATTTAAAACCGATCGGTCGAAACGTTCAACCTTACCCCTTCTACCCGCTTTTTCTATCGAGAAGACCTGCATTAAATAACTTTCCGAATGAGCTCGAAACATTGCCAATTCAATATTTGACCCGCATATATCTTTCATGAATGGTAGATTTTGTGAACAATTTGAAACACGAGTCAAATGAATGAAGGACTTCGAAAATGATTCTGAAGCCGATCGAATGGTTAACTAAAAAGATTCACACAACCGTTTTCCGCCTAGTAGACCACTGTTGTCGGTGGACTTTCTTAAATCACCAAAACACAAATTTTATAAGATCTTTTGTAGGGATTTAATATAAGTTTAAAACCATTGGAAACAATACTTAACATTGTCCCTAAAAAGTCTTTAAGTCCCAATTCCCATTGGCGAAGCTTGGATTACGAGATTTTTTCACAATTGTTGATGAAATTTCCCAAAGACCCGCCTTAGATTGCCCCTCCATCAAATAAGGTAACTACTGTTTCCGCATTCTAGATCTAACGGTTTGGGCTGTGCGTTGATGACCAATCAGACAGTCAGTCAATCATTTAATCAGGACAAACTATTTGATATGAGAATTATTATATAATATATTATAGAATTATTTTATCATTATATACAACGAGCAACGAAATACTTAGCTGTTTTTATACCGTAATCCCATTGAAAATGGTTAAAAAGCGTATAATGTATTTGTACACAAAAAGTGTAACAGGCACAAGGAAGCATCTCCAACCCGATAAAGTATATATGTATGTTCTTGATCAGCATCAACAGCCGAGTCGATCTAGCCATGTCCATCAGTCCGTATGTATGAAAGCAAGGATTTTAGAAAGTATAACAGCTAGAGATTTTAAGCTATAGGTTAGAGAAATCTTAGCTGTAGGTCCTTTTAGTCCATGCCCAGATCGTGTTTGTTTTCGATAATCGATAACTTACTCCGTTTCCAAGCAATCGATAAAAATCGAAATCCTATTTATTGAGCAAATTGGTTAAATAATAAGACCTAGAGTCACCAAAAGTGATATGTTTACTCTAGAATAGTACGTATATCAAGTATCATTCATTTTATACCTATCGCCACCTCCCCGCTACTACTTCATAGCTATAAATCAAGTTAATAACCTAACGTGTATTGCCCATTAATTTAAGCTACAATTTTAATGCAATTAATTTTTTTTTTAAATAAACAATTCTTTTATGATACAATAAGATATACTGTAGAAAATATCATTAAGGTCGGTTAAAAAACACGTGTTTGCAGCTAGCGCAGTTCCAAGAATTTCTGTATACACTTACACACACACATTCATGGGCAACTGCTTCGAATTCGATTGTATTGTTTTTAGTGCTGCTATTTTAATTCGTTTTTTCTCAATAAGACTCAAATATATGTGCGGGTTTTGAGTAGAGGCAGTGGCGAGTGGTGCGGTCTGTCTATTTTTTGGCTGGTGTGGCTGTTGCGTAGAGACGGCGGCAAGTAGTGCGGTTTAGTTGCGAGTTCGTACCCTGCTAAAGGAACTTTTTATACCTTGAACCCATTTGCAAATGGGGAAACATGGGTATAATGTATTTGTGCAAATTTATGTATGTATGTAAAAGGCAGAAGGAAGCATCCCCGACCCCATTAAGTATATAACTTTTTAATCAGCATCAACACCCGAGTCGATCTAGCTATGTCCGTCTGTCCCTATGTATCAACGCAAAGATCCCTCTAGAATACTACGTATATCAAATATCTTTCATTATGGCTGTCTGTCTGTCTGGCTGCGGTAGCCCCAACTGAACCATGAAAGAAACTACCTGGACCAACCAAAACAAAAGAGACGAATAACAAGGCATCGAAACTACCCATAATCACATTATATAATGTGAATCCAAAGGAACTGACAGGTATCTTGCGACCACGCCCCTGGGCAATGCAGTATCAAAAAAACTGACAACCCATCAGAAAACAATAAAACCACAATGTGTCAACTGCAAGGGTCAACACACAGCAAATGCAAAAATTTGCCCGGTCAGAGTAGCAATCACTCCCAAAACTGAAAATGAGCGAAGTAGCACTGCACAACGAAACTCGAACAAAATCACCAAAGCCACTACAGTAGCTACTGTTAGCAAGATTAAAAATAATGTCCCATTCGCCTCGCTGTTCAAAAAAACATCTGAGACAAGTCCTGATCCCCGTTAGCCGCAACTTCCCAAAAACATTGTTGTCACCAACCCGGCATTGAAAAACATATTGCCAACAATCTGGCCCAAAAGCCACAAACCACAAATCTTTTGATTGAGACAATCAACAGTGATAGAGTGTAAGCCTTTGGCAAAGATATTTACACCTGCGTAGACATCATACAGAAACTAACTAAAAATACCCCCCAGCCAAGCCCAAAGTGAGTCAGATACTCTCAAAATTAAACAAGCCCCACTTTTAGACTTTATCATGCAAATCGCACAATAAAAATTACCTCCCTTAAATGTATCTTTCAAAACGTCAACTCAATTACTCACCACGGAAGAAGCATGAGTTAGATCTACTCCTTAATAGACATAGGCCAGAATTAATGCTCATAGCAGAACACCGTCTAGGCAACAGAAATTCCTCAAAATATTCCAATACCAGGTTCTTAGGCAAAATGTGAAAGCCACCAGTACAAAACATGCGCAACGCCACCCAGAAAATGGTGATGTATCCGTCGCTCTATGCGAAAAAATGGCATAACGTTTTAACGCTGAGATATCCCGACACAATGCTTCATTCAACCCGTGGCAATTAAACTCTCATACAAAGACTCGCTCAGAAACAGCCAAAACTTCATTGCAGTCTAAGGAAACAAGCGTCCCGACGACCCGCTTCTAAGCAACGACATGAATGCGTTATTCAACTCAGTAAACCTTATTGGAAATAGTGTCCAAATAATCATAGGTTGCGACCTAAACGCCAAACACCCCAGTTGGCATGTGCCTCACCATAGCCCAGCCCACATAAGCTTCGCCGGTAAAACACTTCAAGCCTGGTTTTAAGGACAACCCAACTTAGCTCTTTGCCCACCCAAAGAACCGAGTCGTCCCAATAACTCTAACCCAACCTCAATAGACTTCTTCATATGCTCTATAGACCTCCAAACAGAAAATAGTTCTCTGCAACACAATTGATGAATTCCCATCAGATCACCTCGGGGTAATCCTAAATATACAATTAGGCCAATTTAAACTTAAAATCACTAATCCAAAAATAGTCTATAAATTCGACAGTATCAACACAGATATTTGGAAGTCTGTGATTCTAAGAAACCTCAGACCAATTGCAAGATTCTCCAACCTATGCACTCTAGAAATAGACACACACGTTAAGGAACTCAATACCGCCGTAAATAGTGCAATGGACTCGCCAGATGCCATTCCCAAAAGAACTACACACCCATCCAAAACCTATAAAACAGTTAAACTGAGCGCACAATGTCTTGCAACAGCATAAAATCCCTTGCAAGTGCCTAGTTACTTTGATCCCAGCCGAAGAGCAGACGGCAACTGGAAAAACTCAGAAGAACTTGGCTTCACAAACGCCAAGCAACTTCTTGAGTGGACCAAATTAAAAAATAGCAAAAAACCATGGGCCCAGAAGGCAGTAGTCCTCAAAGACCTATCAGTTTTCTTCAAGCATTGCTTCTACTCTGGCTTCTTCCCAAATGCCTGGAAATGCAGCAGAATAACTCCCATATTGAAACCGAAAGCTAACCCACAAAGCCTACAAGGGTACAGGCCAATCTCAATCCTCTCTTAGCCTCTTATTTGAAAAAGTGTTAATGGCATATATCAAAAATCACTTGGACTGCCACCAAATACTCAAACCCTATCAGTTTGATTTCATAGATTTCGCTAGGCAGCGTGCTACAATTGCCTGTACCCTCGACTTCGAAAAAGCATTTGACACAATCTGGACGAACGGCCTCTTATACAAAATGAGCAATACCTTCCGGTTTAACCCAAATGCCACACGTATTATTCAGAGCTAGAAGCTTAGAACAATCGCTAATCCGCGACATAACTGCAGTGCCACAGCGTTCCCTTCTAGCACCAATATTATATAATATCTACCTTGCTAACCTACTGTAATAATTGTTGTATTATAATAATTAAAAGACTTTAATTATTTAAGCTGTCTGATATTTCATAGTTTATTCTCTTCTTCACTTCAGCATCTTGTGTTCGTGATCATTGATGCTCAACCTCTTACTCGATATATCTAGTGCTTGCATTTATGGGTATTCCTTATAACTACTTACTCATCGACTAGCAGCGACACCTTGTGACGATTATACTTGTTTACTATCGAACAAGCAATATTATTACACCTACCAGGCTTCGGACAGAGCCTCACCTCAACTTCGACAGCGCGGCTGCCTTGTAAAATAAAAAAATTATGTTTGTTTATTTTAACGCAGTCGGCAGACTCTTAATAATTTATATTTAAGTGGCAACCTCAACTTGTAAGAGAAAATTGCTAAAATTATCATTTAATGTGGCAACGCTAGATGTTAAAAGCATTGGAAGGATCCCGTTGATTTCAGAGCTTTTCTGTATACCGATGCTAATACCAAGCCAAAGCGCGTGGCGTTATTGCTTTTTCATTTTGGAAGCACTACGAAGCAGACGTGCACTTAAGAGCTACATCAAGGAAATATAACAGCCGGCGAAGTTTAAGCCGTGTTGCCATGACCACCGGTGAGGGTCTGCCACCACGAGTTTGGAATTCTAGAAGAACTTTCTCTATCCACGAACAGGCAAAATTTCTGCGGAATGCCGTGGGCATAAACAGCTTCGTCGATAAGGGTAGCAGCTATAATTTCACCGTGCCAGAATCCACATATATAAACAACAGGTCTGCCGACGTTATTAAATCTGCAAGCGAAAACGAAAAGCGAACTTTAATTAAGCTCTTCTCAAATCCAAGTTATTAATGGTGCATCGTGGACCGACCAGACGATAGACCCAAAAGAAGGAGTGACGAGATTAAATTTTAAATGGAGCGCAAACTTTTAATTATTTCAATATATATATGTATGTTATATTCGACAAGTTAAGCAACATAAGGTTTCCTTGAATAAGTTAAATATTAACTGATCATGTTTATTTTTACAATGATTTTTGCAAGGAACGGTATACTTGTTTGTAGAATATAAGTTAATTCATATGTACGATAACTAAAGTCTTATTCAATTACAAATGGTGCTAATTTGGGCTCAAACATCAATTTCACAAATCATCGTTCACCGACATCATTTAAATTTCATACGTCATCATGTGTAATACACTTTATTCGCACGTAACTGGTATCGTATCCTCAATGAGCAAAAGCAAATTAATAAAAGACATGATTAAGATAGCATGCTCTTCTATCACATACATTTTCAAAACATATATTGTTAAATATAATATTCTGCATTAGCGTTGATATAATGATATTTATCAAGATAATTATTTTTGCATTAAATGTATCAGTAATATAATGAAAATTACCCTGAGGCAAATCTTATTTGAGGCATGCAGAAGTGCAAGTATATATATATACATGGTAGAAGTTTAAAAAGGAACTAGTACTTAAAGGGACAATCTCTTTTATTTTACACGCGATGATTGTGATGGCGTTGCTTTGAGTAGATCAATTTATATGAAGGGAAAGTTAAGCGTGTAGTCTCAGTTATGCCATCCAACTGAACTGAAAACTATCGTGTATAATAACGTCTGTCCGTTTTTCTGTTAGTACGGCTTGATAAGCACCAGTCTTGACACGTGCATTTGTTATTTATTGTTCGGCAGCAGTAGCATTCTTTGGCTATGAGTTTTGTTCAGTTTCAAGATTTCACACCCCATCCGGCGAGCTATGCAACGCAACCAGACGTGTCAAGCAAGAAACGAACACTCATAAGAATAGATCAGGTATAAAATAAACAACCTTAGGCATCACTTATAAATCGGTGCACTATTCTAGCCGCCTACAGCCATCAGCGTTGCAATACTATCTTCAGGTGCAATGATAGCAAGCGCAGAAATTGACCTTAATAGATATGTAGACCAAATATGCAAATACTTTGCTAAATGGCGACTTAAGCTTAAAGCTAATAAGGGATGTATTTTCAAGGGTCCAAGACTCAAAAGTATATTCAAAAGCGATAGGAAATTCAACCCGAAACTCTATATAAATGGCAACACAGAAATCCAAATTAGACCAAAGCTAAAATAGTGAGGAGTCATACATGATCAAAAGCTCAAATTTCAAGAGCACATAGAATCTGCCCTTAAGCGAGCAAAAATTCAACTGCATCAAATCCACCATATCTATAAGCCCCTAAACGAGAACCCATTCCACCCAAATGCTCAAGTTATCAAAATAGGTTCACTTTCCTATAAGAAACTAGCCCAACCCATCCTATTCCATGGCCACATCGGTTGGTTTAATATTAAATCCTGGCAAATGGAAGAAATACGTCTTCTTGAAAGATGCACCCCACTTCGTGCCTTAGGTAAATGCTCCCGCATTCCCCCCTCACACAGATATATACCAAACTCAAAGCTATAAAAGATCTCAAATACGAAACGAGTAGAAAAATGAAGCATCATCAAACTGAACCCTAAAACACTGTGAAAACTTGAAGTGGCAAAAGTGATATATGTGATATGGACACAGAATCAAATAATACGGCCACAAGTGACAAAGAATGGAACTTGATCGCAAACTACAAAAATAGTGAGATAGACAGGAGTGCCAAAACGCAAAAAAACAAGTCGGCATTGCACCTTAAAAACCAAAGAAAAGTGCATCAATACGCGTACACAAAATGAAAATGGCAAGTGCAAAATATAATAACCCATCGCAACAAGCAAATTTGCTGCCCTTTCCCAACTAGATGCCACGCAGGATAACGAGTTCCCAGAACTGGGCCCCTCCAAGCCTAAAAAAAACAAGACATCGAAGGGCCACAAACCAACCACTCCAAAAGCAGCCGACGATATGGACGTCGATGATGAGCCGGAGGAACCCGCTGCGGTAGCCCCAACTGAACCATGAAAGGAACTACCTGGACCAACCAAGACCAAAGAGACGAATAACAAGGAATCGAAACTACCCATAATCACATTATATAATGTGAATCCAAAGGAACTGACAGGTATCTTGCGACAAATAATAAAAAATGAGAGTTTTGCTCTTTATATGATCAACAAAAATAGTACTCATATTAATGTCCTCACCCTCGAACATTTCCTAGGGACTAAAAATCTATTACACCTTTCCCAAAAAAAAAAAACTATTATACCTACACCCCCAGATAACTAATGCCATACTCCATAGTTATTAAAAAATTACCTCAGCAAATCTTCTCAGAAGATAAAGTAAAGAAAGCAGTACAAGAAACCTGGACCGACCTGAAAATCATAAGTGTCAAACCATTTAAAAATAACTTTTGGCTGGTCCAAATGGCAAAAAAGCGAAAAGCCAATACAATATTCTTCAAAAAAGTCTACTTTACTGTAAAATAAAAATTGAGGCCTTCAAAGCCGAAAATAAAATAAAACAATGCCACAACTGCAAACGGTATTGCCATGTCGTTAGCAATTGTAAAATGCAGTATAGATGCATCAAATGCACCGCGGACCACGCCCCTGGGCAATGCAGTATCAAAAAAACTGACAACCCATCAGAAAACAATAAACCACAATGTGTCAACTGCAAGGGTCAACACACAGCAAATGCAAAAATTTGCCCGGTCAGAGTAGCAATCACTCCCAAAACTGAAAATGAGCGAAGTAGCACTGCACAACGAAACTCGAACAAAATCACCAAAGCCACTACAGTAGCTACTGTTAGCAAGATTAAAAATAATGTCCCATTCGCCTCGCTGTTCAAAAAAACATCTGAGACAAGACCTGATTCCCGTCAGCCGCAACTTCCCAAAAACATTGTTTCACCAACCCGGCATTGAAAAACATATTGCCAACAATCTGGCCCCAAAGCCACAAACCACAAATCTTTTGATTGAGACAATCAACAGTGATAGAGTGTAAGCCTTTAGCAAAGATATTTACACCTGCATAGACATCATGCAGAAACTAACTGAAAAATACCCCACCAGCCAAGCCCGAAATGAGTCAGATACTCTCAAAATAAAACAAGCCCTACTTTTAGACTTTATCATGCAAATCGCACATTAAAACTGACCTCCCTTAAGTGTCTTTCAAAACGTCAACTCACACATCTCATTACAGAAGAGGCATGAGTTCGACCAATTCCTTAATAGACATAAGCCAGACTTAATGCTCATAGCAGAACACCGTCTAGGCAACAGAAACTCCGCAAAATTATCCCACCACCAATTTATAAGGCAAAATGTGGAAGCCACCCATACAAGACATGCGCAACGCCAGTCTTATTTAAAAAAGTGTTAATGGCAAAAATCAAAAAAGTCTTGGACTCCCACCAAATACTCAAACCCTATCAGTTTGATTTCAGAGAAAACCGTTCTGTTAGCTGTCGCAAATTCCTTTATATTTAGCAACATCACTAGGCAGCGTGCTACAATTGCCTGTGCCCTCGAAATCGAAAAAACATTCGACACAGTCCGGACGACTGGACGACACAGCAATACCTTTCGGCTTAACCCAAATACCACACGTATTATTAAGAGCTACCTTACAAACCGCTCCTTCTATGTCGCCAGCCCAGACGGCTTAGAACAATCGCTAATCCCCAACATAACTGCAGGAGTGCCACAGAGTTACCTTCTAGAACCAATATTATACAACATCTACTTTGCTGACCTACCAGCCTTCAGACAGGCTCTAAACTCAACTTCCACAGCGCGCATCCAGTCGCTCGTTAATGCAGACGATTTCTTATTACTATCTTCAGGCGCATGAATAGCAAGCGCAGAAATGGACCTTAATAGATATCTAGACCAATTATGCAAATACTTTGCTAAATGAGGACTTAAGCTTAAAGTTAATAAGTGCGAGGGATGTATTTTCAAGGGAACAACACAACACACTCTCATACATAAAATAATTGAAAAGTTCCTTGAACGAAACAGTAACAGTACATACCAACAAATACTAGGTAGCATAGAGCAGGTTCGGATCCCGGTCGGATTCTCAACAGACCATCTAACCATAAACCATATAAACAGTCTCAAAGAGAAGGGCATAATGCGCGACTATCAGAACAACCTTATAATCGACCATAGAAAAAGGCAGTCTATCGACTCTATTGATGGACTCGCATACAACATCATCAATAATAACAAAATGCTCATTTTACTATTTGTCACAACATACCTTTTCCCTTTCTCTCTATCTCCTATTGTATAAATATTTCCTACATCCTATCTCTCCCCTACCCAGTTAACTAGTTTCTAAGCTCGCTGTTAAGCTAGCTTTAAGACAAGAAACCAACAAAATCAAAATTAAAATAATGAAATCCAGGTTTTACTCAACATGAGCCTTTACCAGGAATATGTATATAAATACATATTAAACACAGAATTATACAACTAAACCAAAACATAAGCTTCAAGAACTACAATCTAAGTAATAATAAGTAATAGATTTAACGCCTGGATAAGCTAGAAGCGCAAGGCAACATAAAATGTAAAACCTAATATTAGGTTAACTTGTCTTTGTCAATCAAGGCTGTACTATTGAATAAGGTACCAAAATGTACTACCATGAAACCCTCTGTGACCAATAAAAGAATTAAGAAATTAAGAAACGTGGTGAACACATGAATGTGAAGCCGCGTCAAACGCGGGGTACAACTCTCAGTCTTACCAGGACCAGCATTTGAAAAGTTATTTGTTTGTTTTTTATTCACATTTGCTTACTATGCTCTACCCTACACGATTTTACTAAGCTAAGGCCATGCCGCACTGCTCGGAGCCCTAGCGATCGCTAAAGACACGTAAGTATTTTCTTTTTTTTTCTCTTTTGTTAGCTAATTTGTTGATACTATGCTGAAAAATATTAACCTAGCTTTACAATAATGGATTGAACATACTTAACATTACATATTAAGTTATACCACTAACCATACAACATATAGACTGGACAACTGAGCATTTAGATGCGGCCTGTTGATTTCTTAGCGGCTGGTCCAAAGTCGCCTTCGTTTTTGTTCGGGTTCGAGAGCGCCCGCACGCTCTAACCGACAGCGTGTGTATGAAATACATAAGACTTGCCTGAGGGAACGGCAAAGCTGCTGTTACGGAACTGCTTGTTTCTCAGTGGGCCGCGCCGGCTGGCTCATCGGATTCTCTGGGTGTAGTCCCATCCCTGGCCCGCAGTCCGCACAATCGATAAGAACAAAGCTACATGTCTGTAGCAAAACAGATTCACACAACACTATTCAAAAATGAACCACATATCGATAACCAACATTCGGAACTGCTAACTCGTGAACAACATAAACAGCTGTAACAGCTATGAAAACATAAACAACAAAGGTGAGACACACTATAAATTAACAAAAAACACTATTTTATCCACTTTATTCTTCCAGATCGGGCCCCGGTTCCGGACCCAGCGTACCCGCCCTACCATGAGACGATCACCTGCACTCGTCTCCCTCATTTTGGCCACCAAACGGCCTACATTAGCCCGTGTCGGCCATCATGCCCACTCTCCCCAACAATATTATTTTAACCGGACATTCTTCTTTTCAATATGTAGGTATAATTAGTTGCGTTCTCTTTAAATTTATGACAATTATTATCATTGCTTATGGCATTTATCTTCGCAGCTGTTTGGGTTTTTATGTACATTAAAATTTCTTTAACTTCACCGGTGCGTATTAATGTTCATATATATATATGCTTATAGATAAAATGTATCAATTACTAAATTCTTTTCTTATCATATAGAATTCATTTGTTTATGTCAATATCACTAAATGGAACAGGCGACGAAACACTACAGAGATGTTGCCAGTCGCCGCAAAAGAACTGCGCAAAGAGGCAATTTAAAATGGCAATCGTTGTGCCGGTCTTGGAACAAAGTGCCCACACAACTACTTAAAGCCGGGTATGTTCGATAAACAGTATTAAATTATTATTAAATCGCTTTATTTTTCTCTCATCCTACCTAAAGAGGTCTCTGGGGTTGGTAAGGGGCGATATAAATTGGTAATTCCAATTAGGTAGGTATGGGGGCATAGTTCGCGCAAGAATTAATTTTGAACTTTTATATTTTGCAGGCACAGATGCATCACCTTTGGAGTTTCCCTCGCCTTCTAAAGTGAAGCTCGGCGTAAGCGACTATGTATGTACAGAGGTAATTATTAAATTACAAAAAAAAATAAAACTAAATTTAACGATAAAAAAAATCTGTTTCCTTTCAGAGAATATGACCAGGAGTCTTCGTCTGACTCTGCCAAGGGCTCGAACGAGGATGGGCAAAAAAACGGAACGAACTCACTCGGAGGATGTGGGCGTGGTCTCGCCTGTGGCCGCTTCTTTGTGGTTGGAGCCCGGTCGTCGGTGGCTTGTCTCGTCGCCTTCAGGGTTGCGCAGACGCTTGGCTGGCGGCGTCGCGGATGTGGCTGGTGTGCACCGCTGATTATTTTATATTTATTTATTTTATAAGTTTGTTTAGTGTGGCACTTAGATGGCCGCTTTCACGTTGGGTGCTTTGCCCGAAAATGTCACTATCTTTGCTTCGTGGCCTTCGATGTATACGGCACGTTATTTCAATTAAAATTGTATTATTAAACCGAAAACCGAAATAAGGCCCTTTATATTTCAATAGTGCATGTCGGCTTAGTTTGCCTGTTAGAAACCTTTTTTTTTGGAATATTTTATCCGCGGGCTTTAAATGGGTTTTGAAGCACAGCACGCCCGCCGTTGGCAACTGACAAAATCAAACTCCCCGCTTGCATTTTTCAGCAACATCATCGGTGCCGAATTTCGGCACACGCATACATTGGCGAGGCGGGCACCGTTGCTGTTCATCTGCACAGCTGCATATGTTTTTGGGTCAACGGCCCAAATTGAGGCCAAGGGCCTATCCAAGGGCATGCGATCCGCTCTCCTTAATTCTCTTTAAGAGCGAACCGGGCGGCCAATAGCAATCTTCGCTTTTGGCGCCGTGGATCGCAAGTTTGGCGTTGCCACCCTTCAAAAATTTGGGCTCCGCCGTGGGCCCAGCTTCACCCCGCATACTCTGACCTATATGAGAAAAGATATCGGCGTGGCCGATAATATCGCACGCAACCAACAAAGTAACCCTCGGTACTGCCGATAACGTCAAATGCAACATCACCACGCAGATTATTGTAAGGACATGAATGACCGTTACAAGGAATCTGCGTGCGCATTTCTTGTATTGACCCAGCCGGCTAATAACGATGGCCCAACGTAGGCCACACCCACGACAATTAATCTATATTTTCGTCACTGACCCAAAAGAAAAACAAAGGAAGGACGAGCGCTGGTTACGGTTATGTCCGTATATCTTTTGCATGGAAGACGCCTAGCACGCGTCCCTGGAGATCTTCCAACTCGTAGGCGTTGGTGCCCACGGCTCGGACGACTCGGCTCTTTAAGAATTTCCGGGCGAACTTGGCATTAAAGGCTTTGCCGAAGCTGCTTAGTGCGAAGTTGCGCCTCCACACTTCCTGTCCCGGTTCCAGATGGAGCTGGCGCGCGCGGTGGTCGTATCTTTGGCGACTTCGCTCGTACGCGGTGTGCAGGTGGTTCTTGACAGGTTCTGCTCCCTCGATCAGCTGACTTCGGTGCTGCAGCAGGTGAGTCTTCCCTAGACCATCCTTCTCAAATTGGAGAAATCTGCGCTTCACGCTTTCCAACTGACTCCTCTGATCGTTGTCCGGGTCCCACATTTCCGGATCCGCCACGCAGTCGTCGTCGTCCCGGCAATAAGCCACCTCTGGGTTCGCTACCGTTACCTCAGATGCCTCTGCTGGTGTTTCGGACTGGTGGTGGCCGGACCGAGCAGCTCTGGGGCAATCTCGAAGGCTCGCCAGAAGTCGATGCCCAGGTACAATTCCTGTCGCAGGTCCGGGCACATGTAAAATACGATATCTTCCTTTCTATTCCCGTATTCCACAGGCAGAACAACGCGACCTAAAATTGGGCGATTGGCACCCGCCGCTGTCCTCACCATCGATTCGTATGGCCGAACTTCCCATCCCAGTTCCTCCACCAACTCTCGGCATCCTCGTCCCAACAGACTGACTGAGGCCCCCGTGTTCAGCAACCCTTTCATCTTGGCTCCGGCGACTTCCACTTCGGCGAATACGCGTGGGTCTATACTACCCTCCCGTCTCATCGCTTCGACCACCTGGCGCCGGGTAATCCTGCGTCTGCGGAAGCGCGCACGTGCCTTCATCACTCTCCGGGTGGCTAGTGTCATCCCTTCCAGCTGTCGCTCACCAAAAATTCTATTCCAGGCCGACATGTATGCCCGAACACGTTCTTCATATGGTAAGCCCCTGAGTGTTCCTCCTTTGCCTATATTATTATAATTATAAATAGCCTTATCCTGATCCTTATTCAAAACCTCCGTCTCCTTTCCAATGATTATTGGCTTTGGTAGGTACCCCTTTCCTACAACCCCGCGGTTCAAACCACGCTTTATAATTTTCACCAGCTCGCGGTCTCTCAGCGGCTTCTGGAATAGCGCGGCGAGTTGACGCATGTCGTGGATATAATCATCCACCCCTTCGCTGGCCTGTTGCTCTCGTTGTAAAAGCTCCTGCATCACATCGTGTTCCGTCTGGTATCCCCGGAACCTGTCCAAGAGGGCATGCCGCAGTTGCATCCAGCTGTCGACCCTAGAATGCCGCACGTGCATCCAGTACCACTCGCGGGCACGGCCGGTCAGGAGCAGGTGGAAACCGCGCAGGACCTCCTTCCACGGGCATTGATACTGCCTCTGCAGGAACTCCAGGCGGAACACGAAGTCCTCGACCGAATTCATCGCGTCCTCGCCGTCAAACTTAACGTTCCACCGCTCGAGCTTCATGTACACCGTTTCTCGTACGTTGGCGTACGCCTCCTCCGGTTGAAAATCATCTGCTCTCCGGTCCTCCACTCGGAAATGGCGGTTATTCGGGTTACGCCAGTTCCTCGACTGAGCATCTGCAACGTAAACTGGGCTGCTGGACGAATACTCCGCTCCTCGTGCGCCTTGTCTATGTGCCTTCGGTGGCACCGGTGGTGGAAATGCCTCGCGCTGGAACACTTCCCGTTCTTTCGGGATGGCGCCTGTTCGTGGTCCCGGCTCGATATTTCTCGGCGGCTTCGGCACAGTGTTCCTAAGTACATCAATGATGCCCTTCATCATTTCCATGAAGCCAGCTCGCATCTCCTCGCGGATGGACTCGCTGATGCCAGATGGCAGAGCATGGAGATATGTTTGGTGGGCCTGAGCGATCGCCGCGTTTTCCGCCGATTTGAGCACTGAGTCTAACGGGGCTTTCGGGAACTCCAGGTTCCGTGTAGGTTTACCTTGTTGAGCCATATCTCTCTCCAAGTCTACCAGGTGACCCTCTTCCGGGATCTGTCTCTCTGGAAATCCCCGGAAATTCATTGGCGTTCGCACCAGCCCTCCAGCTCGGCGCGGCGGTGGCAGAGCCGACGCCCCATCAGCGTCAGAAGCCCAATCGGACACCTGTTCCTTAGCCATACTTAACCCTTCTGGGAACTGTACCCCTCTCTCCTACAAGGCTTACTACCCTTATAAAAAAAAAAATAACTTTACCAATATTCCTAATAAATTAATAAATAAATAAACACCCACTAACAAATCTTACTAATAAAGAATAATAAATTAATACACATTGACTACAAAAACACTCACAAAAATAAATTTTTGTCTTTCTAATTAATTTCAAATACTTGGGGGGAGAGAAGACAAATCCTAACACAGGCTAACTAATCTACGCATAATCTGGACAGTGGACAACACTCAAGCATTCGTCAAATGCTCAGATCGTCAGTTTGACTGACGAACGCCATTCAAGGAACGCTAACTTGAAGGCTATTTGGTTTCTGTCGCACTTCTGGGCACATTTAGGGTATGCTGTGTGGCAGGCCGCACCGCAGGATCGGCTCTATACCGTCCTGGGTCACCTGTCTCCGAGGCTCATTTAACCACGGCCAGCACTCCCCAAACGTTAACACAGAGTGGGACAAAACAAATAGAAAACAATAAACAAACTCTAGTAAGACATACCCTAATATCACATTATAGCACAAGTTATTTTGTCGTGGCGGCTACCACCAGGCAACGATAAACAGTCGCGAACGTTTCGCCAACATGCGAACGTGACTTACCGTCATCAACCACTACAAGAAAACTTCTCATGTTTATGGATATTCTCTACTTCCGTCGTGCTCCTCGGATTCCACTACACGCTGCGAGATTATAAGCTACCTACTCGTGCCACATAAGACTTCAGCAGTGTGGGTCCTGAAGCCAAGGGAATCCTTTTCTCTGTACCTTTATTGATATCTATTTATATTTCTTTGATTGCACATGGACTTCAAAGAAGCCGAGTGCTTCTTCAACTTGGGCGCCATATTGTTACGGAACTGCTTGTTTCTCAGTGGGCCGCGCCGGCTGGCTCCCTGGCCCGGAGTCCGCACAATCGATAAGAACAAAGCTACATGTCTGTAGCAAAACAGACTCACGCAAAACTATTCAAAAATGAAACACATATCGATAACCAACATTCGGAACTGCTAACTCGTGAACAACATAAACAGCTGTAACAGCTATGAAAACATAAACAACAAAGGTGAGACACACTATAAATTAACAAAAAACACTATTTTATCCACTTTATTTTACCAGATCGGGCCCCGGTTCCGGACCCAGCATTGTATTAATTACTAAATTCTTTTCTTATCATATAGAATTCATTTGTTTATCTCAATATCACTAAATGGAACAGGTGACGAAACACTACAGAGATGTTGCCAGTCGCCGCAAAATAACTGCCCAAAGAGGCAATTTAAAAGGGCAATCGTTGTGCCGGTCTTGGAACAAAGTGCCCACACAACTACTTAAAGCCGGGTATGTTCGATAAACAGTATTAAATTATTATTAAATCGCTTTATTTTTCTCTCATCCTACCTAAAGAGGTCTCTGGGGTTGGTAAGGGGCGATATAAATTGGTAATTTCAATTAGGTAGGTATGGGGGCATAGTTCGCGCAAGAATTAATTTTGAACTTTTATATTTTGCAGGCACAGATGCATCACCTTTGGAGTTTCCCTCACCTTCTAAAGTGAAGCTCGGCGTAAGCGACTATGTATGTACAGAGATAATTATTAAATTACAAGAAAAAATAAAACTAAATTTAACGATAAAAAAAATCTGTTTCCTTTCAGAGAATATGACCAGGAGTCTTCGTCTGACTCTGCCAAGGGCTCGAACGAGGATGGGCAAAAAAACGGAACGAACTCACTCGGAGGATGTGGGCGTGGTCTCGCCTGTGGCCGCTTCTTAGTGGTTGGAGCCCGGTCGTCGGTGGCTTGTCTCGTCGCCTTCAGGGTTGCGCAGACGCTTGGCTGGCGGCGTCGCGGATGTGGCTGGTGTGCACCGCTGATTATTTTATATTTATTTATTTTATAAGTTTGTTTAGTGTGGCACTTAGATGGCCGCTTTCACGTTGGGTGCTTGCCCGAAAATGTCACTATCTTTGCTTCGTGGCCTTCGATGTATACGGCACGTTATTTCAATTAAAATTGTATTATTAAACCGAAAACCGAAATAAGGCCCTTTATATTTCAATAGTGCATGTCGGCTTAGTTTGCCTGTTAGAAACCTTTTTTTTTTGGAATATTTTATCCGCGGGCTTTAAATGGGTTTTGAAGCACAGCACGCCCTCCGTTGGCAACTGACAAAATCAAACTCCCCGCTTGCATTTTTCAGCAACATCATCGGTGCCGAATTTCGGCACACGCATACATTGGCGAGGCGGGCACCGTTGCTGTTCATCTGCACAGCTGCATATGTTTTTGGGTCAACGGCCCAAATTGAGGCCAAGGGCCTATCCAAGGGCATGCGATCCGCTCTCCTTAATTCTCTTTAAGAGCGAACCGGGCGGCCAATAGCAATCGTCGCTTTTGGCGCCGTGGATCGCAAGTTTGGCGTTGCCACCCTTCAAAAATTTGGGCTCCGCCGTGGGCCCAGCTTCACCCCGCATACTCTGACCTATATGAGAAAAGATATCGGCGTGGCCGATAATATCGCACGCAACCAACAAAGTAACCCTCGGTACTGCCGATAACGTCAAATGCAACATCACCACGCAGATTATTGTAAGGACATGAATGACCGTTACAAGGAATCTGCGTGCGCATTTCTTGTATTGACCCAGCCGGCTAATAACGATGGCCCAACGTAGGCCACACCCACGACAATTAATCTATATTTTCGTCACTGACCCAAAAGAAAAACAAAGGAAGGACGAGCGCTGGTTACGGTTATGTCCGTATATCTTTTGCTCTTTTTCTCTGGAGATCTTCCAACTCGTAGGCGTTGGTGCCCACGGCTCGGACGACTCGGCTCTTTAAGAATTTCCGGGCGAACTTGGCATTAAAGGCTTTGCCGAAGCTGCTTAGTGCGAAGTTGCGCCTCCACACTTCCTGTCCCGGTTCCAGATGGAGCTGGCGCGCGCGGTGGTCGTATCTTTGGCGACTTCGCTCGTACGCGGTGTGCAGGTGGTCCTTGTCGGGTTCTGCTTCCTCGATCAGCTGACTTCGGTGCTGCAGCAGGTGAGTCTTCCCTAGACCATCCTTCTCAAATTGGAGAAATCTGCGCTTCACGCTTTCCAACTGACTCCTCTGATCGTTGTCCGGGTCCCACATTTCCGGATCCGCCACGCAGTCGTCGTCGTCCCGGCAATAAGCCACCTCTGGGTTCGCTACCGTTACCTCAGATGCCTCTGCTGGTGTTTCGGACTGGTGGTGGCCGGACCGAGCAGCTCTGGGGCAATCTCGAAGGCTCGCCAGAAGTCGATGCCCAGGTATAATTCCTGTCGCAGATCCGGGCACATGTAAAATACGATATCTTCCTTTCTATTCCCGTATTCCAAAGGCAGAACAACGCGACCTAAAATTGGGCGATTGGCACCCGCCGCTGTCCTCACCATCGATTCGTATGGCCGAACTTCCCATCCCAGTTCCTCCACCAACTCTCGGCATCCTCGTCCCAACAGACTGACTGAGGCCCCCGTGTCCAGCAACCCTTTCATCTTGGCTCCGGCGACTTCCACTTCGGCGAATACGCGTGGGTCTATACTACCCTCCCGTCTCACCGCTTCGACCACCTGGCGCCGGGTAATCCTGCGTCTGCGGAAGCGCGCACCTGCCTTCATCACTCTCCGGGTGGCTAGTGTCATCCCTTCCAGCTGTCGCTCACCAAAAATTCTATTCCAGGCCGACATGTATGCCCGAACACGTTCTTCATATGGTAAGCCCCTGAGTGTTCCTCCTTTGCCTATATTATTATAATTATAAATAGCCTTATCCTGATCCTTACTCAAAACCTCCGTCTCCTTTCCAATGATTATTGGCTTTGGTGAGTACCCCTTTCCTGCTTCCCCGCGGTCGCCGTCCCGGAACGCGTCTGTCCCGCCATCACCGCGCTCCCTCTTGGGTTTCCCGGACAGTTTTCACACTGGGAGCAGAAAGTGTCCGGCTTTCCACACCTATAGCAGAATATTTTCCGCTCCTTGGACAGGCAGTCTCTAAAGACGTGATCGAACTGTCTGCAGTTCCAGCATACAAGTCGGGATGAGTTCCTGCCTCGCACGAATGCTTCCTCCAGTTCCCCCGGCGGCGTTTCTGTACGATGTGGTGGTACTTCAACCTCGTGGACTACGGGCCTCGTTCCTTGTGGACAACGCGACGGCTGCATGTACCCCGTCCGGCTTCTGCGACCTATATGCCTCTCCACTTCTAGGCACTCTTGGCGCAGCTCATCCACGGTGAGTACGTCCATGGCATAGATATATTTCGCCAGTCTTTCTTTCAAACCACGCTTTATAATTTTCACCAGCTCGCGGTCTCTCAGCGGCTTCTGGAATCGCGCGGCGAGTTGACGCATGTGGTGGATATAATCATCCACCCCTTCGCTGGCCTGTTGCTCTCGTTGTAAAAGCTCCTGCATCACATCGTGTTCCGTCTGGTATCCCCGGAACCTGTCCAAGAGGGCATGCCGCAGTTGCATCCAGCTGTCGACCCTAGAATGCCGCACGTGCATCCAGTACCACTCGCGGGCACGGCCGATCAGGAGCAGGTGTGTCTTCGGTGGCACCGGTGGTGGAAATGCCTCGCGCTGGAACACTTCCCGTTCTTTCGGGATGGCGCCTGTTCGTGGTCCCGGCTCGATATTTCTCGGCGGCTTCGGCACAGTGTTCGTCTCGGCGGTTTGGCTCCCTGGCGGCCTAAGTACATCAATGATACCCTTCATCATTTCCATGAAGCCAGCTCGCATCTCCTCGCGGATGGACTCGCTGATGCCAGATGGCAGAGCATGGAGATATGTTTGGTGGGCCTGAGCGATCGCCGCGTTTTCCGCCGATTTGAGCACTGAGTCTAACGGGGCTTTCGGGAACTCCAGGTTCCGTGTAGGTTTACCTTGTTGAGCCATATCTCTCTCCAAGTCTACCAGGTGACCCTCTTCCGGGATCTGTCTCTCTGGAAATCCCCGGAAATTCATTGGCGTTCGCACCAGCCCTCCAGCTCGGCGCGGCGGTGGCAGAGCCGACGCCCCATCAGCGTCAGAAGCCCAATCGGACACCTGTTCCTTAGCCATACTTAACCCTTCTGGGAACTGTACCCCTCTCTCCTACAAGGCTTACTACCCTTATAAAAAAAAAAATAACTTTACCAATATTCCTAATAAATTAATAAATAAATAAACACCCACTAACAAATCTTACTAATAAAGAATAATAAATTAATACACATTGACTACAAAAACACTCACAAAAATAAATTTTTGTCTTTCTAATTAATTTCAAATACTTGGGGGGAGAGAAGACAAATCCTAACACAGGCTAACTAATCTACGCATAATCTGGACAGTGGACAACACTCAAGCATTCGTCAAATGCTCAGATCGTCAGTTTGACTGACGAACGCCATTCAAGGAACGCTAACTTGAAGGCTATTTGGTTTCTGTCGCACTTCTGGGCACCTTTAGGGTATGCTGTGTGGCAGGCCGCACCGCAGGATCGGCTCTATACCGTCCTGGGTCACCTGTCTCCGAGGCTCATTTAACCACGGCCAGCACTCCCCAAACGTTAACACAGAGTGGGACAAAACAAATAGAAAACAATAAACAAACTCTAGTAAGACATACCCTAATATCACATTATAGCACAAGTTATTTTGTCGTGGCGGCTACCACCAGGCAACGATAAACGGTCGCGAACGTTTCGCCAACATGCGAACGTGACTTACCGTCATCAACCACTACAAGAAAACTTCTCATGTTTATGGATATTCTCTACTTCCGTCGTGCTCCTCGGATTCCACTACACGCTGCGAGATTATAAGCTACCTACTCGTGCCACATAAGACTTCAGCAGTGTGGGTCCTGAAGCCAAGGGAATCCTTTTCTCTGTACCTTTATTGATATCTATTTATATTTCTTTGATTGCACATGGACTTCAAAGAAGCCGAGTGCTTCTTCAACTTGGGCGCCATATTGTTACGGAACTGCTTGTTTCTCAGTGGGCCGCGCCGGCTGGCTCCCTGGCCCGGAGTCCGCACAATCGATAAGAACAAAGCTACATGTCTGTAGCAAAACAGACTCACGCAACACTATTCAAAAATGAACCACATATCGATAACCAACATTCGGAACTGCTAACTCGTGAACAACATAAACAGCTGTAACAGCTATGAAAACATAAACAACAAAGGTGAGACACACTATAAATTAACAAAAAACACTATTTTATCCACTTTATTCTTCCAGATCGGGCCCCGGTTCCGGACCCAGCGTACCCGCCCTACCATGAGACGATCACCTGCACTCGTCTCCCTCATTTTGGCCACCAAACGGCCTACATTAGCCCGTGTCGGCCATCATGCCCACTCTCCCCAACAATATTATTTTAACCGGACATTCTTCTTTTCAATATGTAGGTATAATTAGTTGCGTTCTCTTAAAATTTATGACAATTATTATCATTGCTTATGGCATTTATCTTCGCAGCTGTTTGGATTTTTATGTACATGAAAATTTCTTTAACTTCACCGGTGCGTATTAATGTTCATATATATATATATGCTTATAGATAAAATGTGTTAATTACTAAATTCTTTTCTTGTCATATAGAATTCATTTGTTTATCTCAATATCACTAAATGGAACAGGCGACGAAACACTACAGAGATGTTGCCAGTCGCCGCAAAAGAACTGCCCAAAGAGGCAATTTAAAAGGGCAATCGTTGTGCCGGTCTTGGAACAAAGTGCCCACACAACTACTTAAAACCGGGTATGTTCGATAAACAGTATTAAATTATTATTAAATCGCTTTAGTTTTCTCTCACCCTACCTAAAGAGCTCTCTGGGGTTGGTAAGGGGCGATATAAATTGGTAATTCCAATTAGGTAGGTATGGGGGCATAGTTCGCGCAAGAATTAATTTTGAACTTTTATATTTTGCAGGCAAGGATGCATCACCTTTGGAGTTTCCCTCACCTTCTAAAGTGAAGCTCGGCGTAAGCGACTATGTATGTACAGAGGTAATTATTAAATTACAAGAAAAAATAAAACTAAATTTAACGATAAAAAAATTCTGTTTCCTTTCAGAGAATAGGACCAGTCTTCGTCAGACTCTGCCAAGGGCTCGAACGAGGATGGGCAAAAAAACGGAACGAATTCACTCGGAGGATGTGGGCGTGGTCTCGCCTGTGGTCGCTTCTTTGTGGTTGGAGCCCGGTCGTCGGTGGCTTGTCTCGTCGCCTTCAGGGTTGCGCAGACGCTTGGCTGGCGGCGTCGCGGATGTGGCTGGTGTGCACCGCTGATTATTTTATATTTATTTATTTCATAAGTTTGTTTAGTGTGGCACTTAGATGGCCGCTTTCATGTTGGGTGCTTGCCCGAAAATGTCACTATCTTTGCTTCGTGGCCTTCGATGTATACGGCACGTTATTTCAATTAAAATTGTATTATTAAACCGAAAACCGAAATAAGGCACTTTATTTTTCAATAGTGCATGTCGGCTTAGTTTGCCTGTTAGAAACCTTTTTTTTTTGGAATATTTTATCCGCGGGCTTTAAATGGGTTTTGAAGCACAGCACGCCCGCCGTTGGCAACTGACAAAATCAAACTGTGTGTGTGTACAAGCCGAATATCAAAAATCCAAAAATCTTGACAAATTTGCGACAGGGTCAGGCAGGCTGGCAACCAACAGGCACACAAGCGCATAAATGCTTCTATTCATATACAAAATATGCAAGTGTGCGTGAATATGGCAAGTCCAACAATCGTAAATGCACACATGTCAACGCTTAGGTACCCTTACCAACGATATCGAGCTAAAATGCAAGAATTTCGCATCGACGTGACAAACCCTTTCATGATTTCATATTACCCGCCCCTTTGAAAGAGAAGAAATACTTCCGACATTTGAGAAATCTTAAATTTGTGGGTATTTTTGCTTGTCGGACACATACACTTACAGACAGTTAAACGGTAAATAGACAATATGAAAGAGCACTGAGAGTAATCCAAAGCAGTTTCTTGTAGTGTGAGCGAATAAAGGGAATAAAAAAGAGTAGCTTGGCCGTTCCCTCACGCAAGTCTTATGTATTCCATACACACGCTCTCGGTTAGAGCGTGCGGACGCTCTCGAACCCGAACAAAAACAAAGGCGACTTTCGACCAGCCGCTAAGAAATCAACAGGCACCATCTAAGAGCTCAGTTGTCCAGTCTATATGTTGTATGGTTAGTGGTTATATATTATTTTTTGGTTTATGCTTACCTTATCTAAGTACCCGGTTTGGGAGGTCGATGGGGTGCGTCCTGCGAAATCTATGTCGTTTTCTTCTGCAAAGCCTTCTTGCCAATATATTGGGGTGGACAGAAGGGCGGGACATTTAGTTAGTGGACTGCTGTCGTAAGAGGACCCACCAATGAAACCTTTGAGTCTCTTGCTAAGGTCCGGTTGCAGTACTTAGTCGCAGCACCTTGGATTGGAGGACACTAATTTTCTTCCAATGGGATTTTGGTGCAGAGCCGAAGATTTGGCCTGCATAGCGCCAAGCTGGGACCAAAATGGATTTGTACAACAGCACCTTGTTGCTCAGAGAAAACTTGTTGTTTTCCTTTAAGAACCAAGTCATACTTTTTAGTTGGTATAAATAGCTGGCTTTGGAGAGGATTGCTGTGTCTTCACAATTTTGAGAAAGCTGTGGAATATATAAAACAGAGAGGGAGGAAGCAAAGTTTTTAATTTGAACAGGTGTCCATTGTGCCACACTCGGTCAAACGCCTGTTTGAAGTCAACAAATGCTGCGACGCAATACTCAAAGCTATTGAAGCTGTCAAGGATGAGTTCAACCACTCGGTGAAGCTGCTCCGGTTCCCCAAGCCTTCGAAATCCAAACTGATGCCTTGGTATAATCCGCTTAACGCAATCCAGCTCCGATACGCTGGCCAATAATATTCTTTCGAATATTTTGGAGAAGGTCGGATGCAGGCTAATTGGTCGATTAGATTCGACTTATGTGAGCGATTTTTTGGGTGTTGGGACCATGGCGATCAGAGAGCTTTTCCATTGCCTTGGGGAGTAGCCGATTCGAAGCGTCGTATTGAATATGAGCACAATGAAAAATATTTATTTATTTTTTATGAATAGTCGACAAAACGAATGTCTTCCTCATTATTCAATATATTATACATACATAATGGACATTAAATGCTAAAGAAATAAAATAAAATTAATCTTAATTTGCTATATTTATTAAGAAAATACAGAACGAGGAAGAAAGGCTATCTTCGGCACGCCGAAGATCTAATACCCTTGCAACCTTTTAATGCCGAGAAAATGGTTAATGCCGAGCTTGGTCAAGATATCTTGAAAAACAAAATGTTTTTTCATACAAAATCTTAGTTTTCGACCGATCGTTCCTATGGCAGCTATATGATATAGTGGTCCGATCTTAATAGGATCTAGCATATATATGAGGAGCTGAGCAAAACTAATAAATGCCAAGTTTGGTCAAGATATCTTGAAAAACAAAATGTTTTTTCATACAAAATCTTAATTTTCGACCGATCGTTCCTATGGCAGCTATATGATATAGTGGTCCGATCTTAATAGGATTTTGCATATATATGAGGAGCTTAGTAAAACTAATAAATGTCGAGTTTGGTCAAGATATCTTGAAACACAAAATGTTTTTTCATACAAAAACTTAATTTTCGACCGATCTTTCCTATGGCTTTGACATATGTGCTGCGTGCAACAGAAAAAGGGACTTCTGCAAAGTTTCATTAAGATAGCTTTAAAACTGAGAGACTAGTTCGCATAGAAACAGACAGCCGGACAGACGGACAGACGGACAGACGGACATGGCTATATCGACTCGACTGTTGATGCTGATCAAGAATATATATACTTTATGGGGTCGGAGATGTCTCCTTCTATGCGTTACACATTTCACGACAAAATTATAATACCCTCTGCAAGGGTATAAAAAGTAAGAAGATAGTCTAGCCGGAACAGAGAATTGAAGACGCCCTAGCAGAAAAGGAGAACTCATATCGCCAAATACCAACTTATGTAGAAGGACAACAGCGAAAATTGTCCTACAGTTGGTTAACGACGGAAGATAAAGAAGAACCAGCCTGGTCGAGTAGGATGGCTACGGAAGATTAGGGTCCCAATTTAAACCTCGTAAGGCAAGAAGCAAAAATTGCCTCTGAACAGATTCAATACGATCCTGGCTATTGTTATACTGCGGAGACCAGATGCAAGAGCAGTATTCAAGGATAGGGCGAACAAGAAAGATGTATAGAAGTTTCGTTATAAAAGGTTCGTTAAACTCCTTAGACCATCGTTTAATATATTCAAGTACACCTTTTGCCTCATTACCGATGGTATCTATGTGAAGATTGAAGCAGAGCTTAAATTAAAAAACGCTTAGATCCTTAACTGTTAGTATACGTTGCAATGGAGTACAGTCGATTGTATAACTGATAAGATAAGGTGTAGTACGAGAGTCAGATGCAATTGATTTGCCGAACACCAAAGTTGCATACCTTCCAAATCATCTTGTAAACGAGATGTATGATAGAATAAGATTTAAATCGTCTGCATACATGAGTACACGGGCATGTGATATAACAGAGGGGAGATCATTTATAAAAAGTGTAAATAGTAAAGGTCCAAGGTGACTACTTTGAGGAACAAGGTAGTTAGAGGTAGTCAGCCTTCGCATTACTCTGTAGGTCCTGCCTTTTAAATAAGAACTAATAAAAACCAATCCAAAGCAAAAGAGATAGAGGGAAACCTATTCGGTCATGTTTAAAGAGTACAAAAAATTGCATTTTCGAAAGGAAAGCATCATTTACCAAGGAAGTAAACTGAAGCAGATTTGTCGTAGTTGACCGATTCTCTACGAATCCATGTTTAACAGGGGAAACAGGGGTATTGATTTGCAGAAATGCTGCAAATTCGAAGTGATTATTTTATCAAATAATTTAGGACCAGCGGACAGTTTAGCAATGCACCTGTAATGTTGCCCCTTTCCACCTTTCTTGTAGAGAGGAATCATATAAGATTCTTTCCAAAGAGAAAGACAGAAGATTCAAGGGATAGATTAAAAAGCTTTAGCAATGGATAAGCAAGGGAAGAACTACACTCCTTAATAGTCAGCTAGGAATTTTGTCAGGTCCAGGAGAGTAAGAAGAATTAAATAATATATAGCTAAAAGGAGAGAGAAATGGGAAATAATAGGAGGAGGTAGAGAACTAGCGGAAGTAATAGCATAAGCGTAAAAATTATTATTAGGACAGACTGAAGAGTAGGTTCATTGGAAAAAATGAGCAAAGTGGTTAGCAGAATCAGATTCAATGCTAGCTTTTCCATCACAAGAGAAAATGAACAAGGCAAACTTCAAGATTTACGCTTCAAACTGTCTTGGATTTTGGGAAAATTGCCTTTTGCAACGAGTAAGATAAATATTTAGCCAAGTCTGTGCACGAACCAGACTTAAAACTTGTTTGAAAATATTTATATTTTATATTTTTTAGATTTGATAATCTGGGAGTACACCAGGGTGGCCGAAGGAATTGACTTGGGAATACACATAACTAAGAGGGAGTGTTCGAGCTAGAGTCCTCCACGAGCGTTGAAATTTATAATTATGAGGAGCATTCCATTCCCAGCAAAAATTATGATCCCCTCCGCTTCAACACTTTTACTCGACAAACTGATTACAGTTCAATGTACAATACATCGATCGACAGTATCGATAATTATTCAGTTCAATAAACATTTCAAGGAATGTAAACAAAAATACTAAATAAGGCTGACTACACCATCTATTGTTGAATCCAGTGGCAAGGGGCAGACTCTAAGTACATTCCGCTTGAGAAACCCCGTCTTGTAAGTCACGACACACACTGCGCCATCGCAATTATGACACTCTTCCTAGCAACCATTGACCAGGCGGTGCGTTGTCTTTGGTGATTAAAACAAGACTTCCGATCTGAATGTTGCTCGCGGTTGTCCTCCATGAGCGTTCCTGCATCAAGGTGAGGTACTCAGTTATCCAGCGGCGCCAATATAAGTGGTGTACTACTTCCAATGCTTCGTCAAATGGTTCCATTGGTGCTTTGAGTGAGCGGCCAACCAAAAAATTGCCTGGAGTTAGTGCTTCTAAGTTATTAGGGTCCGATGATAAAGGATATAGCGGCCTCGCTACTACCTTCGTAACTGCTGTTGACAGATCCTCGTAGTTAAATGCCGTGGTGTTTGCGCACTTGACCAGCAGCTGCTTCGCAACCTTCACTGCGCACTCCCTTAACACTCCAAGTTGAGTTACTAATCTTATTTAACAACTGATTTATAACCTTAGCCAAGAAATCAAGTCAGATTTGGCTTTTCACAACAACGCGTATAATTTTATAAATTATTTAATAAAAATTGCAAAAGTTATTTGGCTGTGGCTCGGAAATAGTTCTTCGCCTCGCCTCGATCAACAACGAACAAGAGAGAAAAAATAAAAAAAGTATGTAATTTTATGGGAGCTGCGACAAGTGCAAGAAAGGCTTGCCGACCTTGTGTACAACAAACAGCTGTTTCACTAAACTAAGATTGCAACCTCTTCTTATGTTTACATGCTTATTTGAGGCGGCTGCTGCTTAATCCAACATACTCCCCCTGTTGGAAGCCAGACTTTCAACAGAATCCTTAAGGGGCAGCAGACACATCTTGTTTACGGAAGGATGATTCCAGCCGTGGTCTTCACCACAAATTTACTACCCTGCCAAGCGGCCACCGTATGGGAGGCAGATTTTCTTCTTTATCGAGCACCATGTCGTTAATGCACAACGCTTGTGTTTGAGTGCACAATTTAGCTCGCTGTTATGGTAGGAACACCTGTTGTAGCTGTGTCACACGCTGCCAGCCATCCAAACCGTCGTAGTTTAATTTTGCCAAGCGTGGCTCGATGAAAGTTGCTGAAGGACCACAAATCAATAGATAAGCAAGAGTCAGGACAGCTAGATCTGCTGGGTTCTCTGAAAGCGAGAGTAATAGGCGTGTGTTTACAAAGAACGGCCAACAGAGCGATAAAAATGGTGGTTGGCCAATTTCACTGCCGCCTCCCATACTCCACCAAAGTACGGAGAACGGGGGGAATGAATTACCACTCGATGTCATCGACGACGCAGAACTGCCGAACTTTTTCCATGTGGGGATCGCTAAGCAAGAGACGTTTTAAATCAACCAGCTCATTCTTAGTTCCAACGAAGTTTGCTCCGTTGTTGTACCAGATCTGACTGGGTTTGCTACGAGTGGCCATGAGTCGCTTTAAAGCACCCAGAAAGGTAGCGATTGCCTTGCTGGTAAAGCATATGAAGACGCTGACGAATCACTTGACGGGCGGCCTCGTACGAACTTCCGACTTGTAGAAGAAAGGGCCAGGTTTGACGAAACTAGGCCTCGCTCTGAAGCACCTCACACATCTACTGACTGCTTTAGAGACTGTTCTCAATCCACCAATCGGCCAAAATCGAAGTTCGAATATTGGCCAGAAGTGCACGGGGAATTGCTAAGCCTGCCACCAACACGCGGAGGTCCTTTCATCCAGAAATGGTGCAAGAGATGCGATGGAGCTGGATTTTTTCCCATTTCCATGAGAGTGAATCTCCTTGATGTAATTTTTGATTCGCTCTCTGTACAACCCGAAGAAGAATCCGAGTGCCGTGATGAATGTCTGCAACAGTGAGTCCATGATGCCTTATACGCTTCATAAATTTGTACACATAGCCGAATAAGCGCTGCATGGAGCCAAATGAGTTTGCGTGCTTGCATCCCAGAGTTGAATTTGCATGTGGAGACTTAATGATCAGTACTCATTTCCTCAATTCAATGGTTGGAGTGTAAGGCAGACGGGATGCCGGCCAATTTACGTTGGACCATGAATCCAGAGCTCCGATTGGGCTAGGACTTTGGGAACTGTACCTCTAGAAAGAATGTCAGCATGGTTTCTGTCCGGCGGAACATATCTCCACTCCATACTGGCAGTGAGTTCTTGTATGGCAGCCACACGATTTGCCACGAATACATTAAATTTGAAGGGCTCATCTCTTATCCAGGATAGGACAACAGACGAATCACACCAGCAATAAAACTGGCCGACAATGATGCCCGTGTGCTTAATTTCATACATCAGATTAGCCATTTGCTTCGCTCCTCATAATTCCAGTTTTGGGACAGTCAATGATTTTAATCGCAACTCGAGACTTGGGGCAAAGGATACGACTTGTCGCTAGAGGACTTCTGGCCACCACGTAGATGCAGGCTCTATAGGCATCCACACTTGCATCGCAAAATCCATGGATTTCAACAACAGCTTTTTCGAAGAGTACCACTCTGGGAAACGATACATGACGAATGTTGCGAAAACTTCTGCATAGCTCTCCCCAGGTCGTATCCCGTGCAATCGGAAAGCTTTTATCCCAAGTTAATTTGTCCTTACAAAGCTGCTGAAGAAAGATCTTTGCTTTAGTTACTGGTCCCAAAAGTCCAAACGGATCATAGAAACGGGCAACAATAGACAGAACTGAGCGCCTGCAGGGTTTGAATGTAGAATAAAGAACAGAAAATGAAAATAGCAACTGATCGCACGCTGGATCCCATACAAGACCAAGCGCCTTGGTAACATTGTTTCCATCATCGAACTTCAATTAGTGTTCCCTTTCTTCATAAGCTATTTCATCGAGAACTTCTTGGTGACTGGAACACCACTTTCGAAGCTTGAAGTTTCTACGAAATAATATCCCGGCCGTCTGACGAATTTTCTATCAGGCTACAGCAACTGAGTTGGCTCCGGATATGATTCAATTGGAAATGCAACACGCTCATAAAAGGATAACTGGTGCATTGTGTGCAAGGACTGAGATGATGCTGATTTGGTCCCGTATGTTACTGTATCCATTTTAAAGATTTCGATATCCTTCTGAGGCGAGTCCCTCCACAAAATGCACTGGTAGAAACTATCAGGCGAAGTCACTCGGACACAGCGATACATTTTGCAAATGTCAGCTGTCAGAGCAACAGGATACGTACGGCAGGGAATCAAAATGTGAAACAACTTAGGTTGAATGATTGGTGCCGCCATCAGTACACTTGTCGCTGAGCCATCAAACGCAACACGCAACTTGGTTGTGGTGCTGTCTTCCTTCATGACGCAATGATGTGGGAGGAAGTATTTACAACAGCCACTGAACTCTGGACAAACTCGCGACATGGGATTCAAAACCAGAAACTCTTTGATAAATGCCGAGTACTGCTCCTTCAGATGCGACTTCCGACCCAATTTTCGCTCAAGACTGAGGAATCGACTATAAGCCTGGCCATAAGACTCTCCTAGAAGCTCTGGTCTCGGCTTCAGAGGCAACCGCACTGAATACTCGTAAGCGGGAGAAGGTATTGGCAAAGTGCTCATCGTCCAACTGACCAGCCTCGCTATCAGGAGTGAGGCCTGCAGCCAACAACGAGGTACTACGTAGACTCACACCTGTCACGACCCAGCCAAGACGAGTTTTTTGCAGAAGAGGTAGTCCTGCCCAAACACACAAAAGCTCACAGAAAAGGCCCGTTCCAATAAAAGGATCCACTCGCTGTGGTTTGTTGAACGCAGGATCAGCCAACCCTATGTTCGAGGGAATTTTCCAGTCCGATGTATTGATGATGAAGCTTGGCTGACTATCGGTAATTGTTGGAGTCACAAGAGCATCAAATGTGGCTGAATAATCTGAGTCTTGTGATTTCATGGGAATCTTAATGGCTGATCCTTCAGTAGAGACGCTTGTGTCTCCGAGACCCGTGACAGCTGTCGACGACCTAGTTTTCCTTAACTGAAATCTCTGTGCGAAACGGGATGTGACCATTGCAACTGAGAGCCTGAGTCTACTAAGGCCCTACAGGGAACCAAGGAACCAGAACTAGCGGTAGTGGAGTGAGCGTGTGTCGAAGTGGCGGCGCTCAAATCAGACGATGTATGCAATGGCGTCGACGCTCCGTTTTTGGTGAAGTAGCAAAATGCAGCAGGGTATGATGATTTCCTCCACAAGAACGGCAATGACTACTACTGCAAGACCTAATTTGGTGTCCCTTCCTTGGCTAGTTTCTTGACTTCCTTATGCCGAAGGAATGGACACAAATTTTCAAATTTACTACATATGTAGATCCCGTGACCAGATGCATCACAAAAACTGCACCTATTTTGGTTAGTGTGGTTAGGCTGTCTCATCGGCTGTCGGGATTTTATCAATGCCTGCGGCCTCCTCCCATTTGGCCTGAGTCTGGGTGTCTAGCTTTTGAACCAGCGTGTGCTAAATTATGAAAACTCACGCAGTTTTGAAGCCCACTCCGAATCTACCCTCTTGAGCCAAAGTTTCCCATTGATGTGTGCATGGAAAACAAGACGTTTGTTACTAAATATTCACGGGAAACAGTGTGTAGATTTCAATCTTGAAATTTTCTTTTGTGCCCATGATCTGCCCATTCACACACATTTGTGTGTGTGTGTGTACAAGCCGAATATCAAAAATCCAAAAATCTTGACAAATTTGCGACAGGGTCAGGCAGGCTGGCAACCAACAGGCACACAAGCGCATAAATGCTTCTATTCATATCCAAAATATGCAATTGTGCGTGAATATGGCAAGTCCAACAATCGTAAATGCACACATGTCAACGCTTAGGTACCCTTACCAACGATATCGAGCTAAAATGCAAGAATTTCGCATCGACGTGACAAACCCTTTCATGATTTCATATTACCCGCCCCTTTGAAAGAGAAGAAATACTTCCGACATTTGAGAAATCTTAAATTTGTGGGTATTTTTGCTTGTCGGACACATACACTTACAGACAGTTAAACGGTAAATAGACAATATGAAAGAGCACTGAGAGTAATCCAAAGCAGTTTCTTGTAGTGTGAGCGAATAAAGGGAATAAAAAAGAGCAGCTTTGCCGTTCCCTCACGCAAGTCTTATGTATTCCATACACACGCTCTCGGTTAGAGCGTGCGGACGCTCTCGAACCCGAACAAAAACAAAGGCGACTTTCGACCAGCCGCTAAGAAATCAACAGGCACCATCTAAAAGCTCAGTTGTCCAGTCTATATGTTGTATGGTTAGTGGTTATATATTATTTTTGGTTTATGCTTACCTTATCTAAGTACCCGGTTTGGGAGGTCGATGGGGTGCGTCCTGCGAAATCTATGTCGCTTTCTTCTGCAAAGCCTTCTTGCCAATATATTGGGGTGGGCAGAAGGGCGGGACATTTAGTTAGTGGACTGCTGTCGTAAGAGGACCCACCAATGAAACCTTTGAGTCTCTTGCTAAGGTCCGGTTGCAGTACTTAGTCGCAGCACCTTGGATTGGAAGACACTAATTTTCTTCCAATGGGATTCTGGGACCAAAATGGATTTGTACAACAGCACCTTGTTGCTCAGAGAAAACTTGTTGATTTCCTTTAAGAACCATGTCATACTTTTTAGTTGGTATAAATAGCTGGCTTTGGAGAGGATTGCTGTTCACAATTTTGAGAAAGCTGTGGAATATATAAAACAGAGAGGGAGGAAGCAAAGTTTTTAATTTGAACAGGTGTCCATTGTGCCACACTCGGTCAAACGCCTGTTTGAAGTCAACAAATGCTGCGACGCAATACTCAAAGCTCTTGAAGCTGTCAAGGATGAGTTCAACCACTCGGTGAAGCTGCTCCGGTTCCCCAAGCCTTCGAAATGCAAACTGATGCCTTGGTATGATCCGCTTAACGCAATCCAGCTCCGATACGCTGGCCAATAATATTCTTTCGAATATTTTGGAGAAGGTCGGATGCAGGCTAATTGGTCGATAAGATTCGACTTATGTGAGCGATTTTTTGGGTGTTGGGATCATGGCGATCAGAGAGCTTTTCCATTGCCTTGGGGAGTAGCCGATTCGAAGCGTCGTATTATATATGAGCACAATGAAAAATATTTATTTATTTTATGAATAGTCGACAAAACGAGTGTCTTCCTCATTATTCAATATATTATACATACATAATGGACATTAAATGCTAAAAGCCTAGTAAGAGAAATAAATTAAAATTAATCTTAATTTGCTATATTTATTAAGAAAATACAGAAAAAGTAAGAAGATAGTCTAGCCGGAACAGAGAATTGAAGACGCCCTAGCAGAAAAGGAGAACCCATATCGCCAAATACCAACTTATGTAGAAAGACAACAGCGAAATTTGTCCTACAGTTGGTTAACGACGGAAGATAAAGAAGAACCAGCCTGGTCGAGTAGGATGGCTACGGAAGATTAGGGTCCAAATTTAAACCTCGTAAGGCAAGAAGCAAAAATTGCCTCTGAACAGATTCAATACGATCCTGGCTATTGTCATACTGCGGAGACCAGATGCAAGAGCAGTATTCAAGGATAGGGCGAACAAGAAAGATGTATAGAAGTTTCGTTATAAAAGGTTCGTTAAACTCCTTAGACCATCGTTTAATATATTCAAGTACACCTTTTGCCTCATTACCGATGGTATCTATGTGAAGATTGAAGCAGAGCTTAAATTAAAAAACGCTTAGATCCTTAACTGTTAGTATACGTTGCAATGGAGTACAGTCGATTGTATAACTGATAAGATAAGGTGTAGTACGAGAGTCAGATGCAATTGATTTGCCGAACACCAAAGTTGCATACCTTCCAAATCATCTTGTAAACGAGATGTATGATAGCATAAGATTTAAATCGTCTGCATACATGAGTACACGGGCAAGTGAAATAACAGAGGGGAGATCATTTATAAAAAGTGTAAATAGTAAAGGTCCAAGGTGACTACCTTGAGGAACAAGGTAGTTAGGGGTAGTCAGCCTTCGCATTACTCTGTAGGTCCTACCTTTTAAATAAGAACTAATAAAAACCAATCCAAATCAAAAGAGATGGAGGGAAACCTATTCGGTCAAGTTTAAAAAGTACAAAAAATTGCATTTTCGAAAGGAAAGCATCATTTACCAAGGAAGTAAACTGATGCAGATTTGTCGTAGTTGACCGATTCTCTACGAATCCATGTTTAACAGGGGAAACAGGGGAACTGATTTGCAGAAATGCTGCAAATTCGAAGTGATTATTTTCTCAAATAATTTAGGACCAGCGGACAGTTTTGCAATGCACCTGTAATGTTGCCCCTTTCCACCTTTCTTGTAGAGAGGAATCATATAAGATTCTTTCCAAAGAGAAAGACAGAAGATTCAAGGGATAGATTAAAAAGCTTTAGCAATGGATAAACAAGGGAAGAACTACACTCCTTAATAGTCAGCTAGGAATTTTGTCAGGTCCAGGAGAGTAAGAAGAATTAAATAATATATAGCTAAAAGGAGAGAGAAATGGGAAATAATAGGAGGAGGTAGAGAACTAGCGGAAGTAATAGCATAAGCGAAAAAATTATTATTAGGACAGACTGAAGAGTAGGTTCATTGGAAAAAATGAGCAAAGTGGTTAGCAGAATCAGATTCAATGCTAGCTTTTCCATCACAAGAGAAAATGAACAAGACAAACTTCAAGATTTACGCTTCAAACTGTCTTTTATTTTGGGAAAATTGCCTTTTGCAACGAGTAAGATAAATATTTAGCCAAATCTGTGCACGAACCAGACTTAAAACTTGTTTGAAAATATTTATATTTTATATTTTTTAGAAATGATAATCTGGGAGTACACCAGGGTGGCCGAAGGAATTGACTTGGGCTAGAGTCCTCCACGAGCGTTGAAATTTATAATTATGAGGAGCATTCCATTCCCAGCAAAAATTATGATCCCCTCCGCTTCAACACTTTTACTCGACAAACTGATTACAGTTCAATGTACAATACATCGATCGACAGTATCGATAATTATTCAGTTCAATAAACATTTCAAGGAAGGAAACAAAAATACTAAATAAGGCTGACTACACCATCTATTGTTGAATCCAGTGGCAAGGGGCAGACTCTATGTACATTCCGCTTGAGAAACCCCGTCTTGTAAGTCACGACACACACTGCGCCATCGCAATTATGACACTCTTCCTAGCAACCATTGACCAGGCGGTGCGTTGTCTTTGGTGATCAAAACAAGACTTCCGATCTGAACGTTGCTCGCGGTTGTCCTCCATGAGCGTTCCTGCATCAAGGTGAGGTACTCAGTTATCCACCGGCGCCAATACATGTGGTGTACTACTTCCAATGCTTCGTCAAATGGTTCCATTAGTGCTTTGAGTGGGCGGCCAACCAAAAAATTGCCTGGAGTTAGTGCTTCTAAGTTATTAGGGTCCGATGATAAAGGATATAGCGGCCTCGCTACTACCTTCTTAACTGCTGTTGACAGATCCTCGTAGTTAAATGCCGTGGTGTTTGCGCACTTGACCAGCAGCTGCTTCGCAACCTTCACTGCGCTCTCCCATAACACTCCAAGTTGAGTTACTAATGTTATTTAACAACTGATTTATAACCTTAGCCAAGAAATAAAGTCAGATTTGGCTTTTCACAACAACGCGTATAATTTTATAAATTATTTAAAAAAATTGCAAAAGTTATTTGGCTGTGGCTCCTTATGCCAAAGGGATGGACACAAATTTTCAAATTTACTACATATGTAGATCCCGTGACCAGATGCATCACAAAAACTGCACCTATTTTGGTTAGTGTGGTTAGTGTGAAGAACTCATTGGCTATCGGGATTTTATCAATGCCTGCGGCCTCCTCCCATTTGGTCTGAGTCTGGGTGTCCAGCTTTTGAACCAGCGTGTGCTAAATTATGAAAACACACGCAGTTTTGAAGCCCACTCCGAATCTACCCTCTTGAGCCAAAGTTTTTCATTGATGTGTGCATGGAAAACAAGACGTTTGTTACTAAATATTCTATTTAGAATATCCAGAACCACACGATAATTGGCTCCGGAAAACTCCAACGATCGAACCGAATCCAACGCAGGTCCAGACAACCAACACACATCTACTGACTGCTTTAGAGACTGTTCTCAATCCATCAATCGGCCAATATCGAAGTCGAATATTGGCCAGAAGTGCACGGGAAACAGTGTGTAGATTTCTCTCATGAAACTGAACGATGAGAGTTAAGGTGATTGCATGACGCCGAGGCAATACAACCGGATGTTGCGCATCATAGTCCTGCGATGAAGTGCTAAGCCGGCCACCAACACGGAGGAGGTCCCTTCATTCAGAAATGGTGCAAGAGATGCGATGGATGGCATCCCAGAGTTAAATCTGCATGTGGAGACTTAATGATCAGTACTCTTTTCCTCAATTCAATGGTTTGAGTTTCAGGCAGACAGGATGCCGGCCAATTTGGGCGACCATCTAATTGATACGATGGACCATGAATCCAGAGCTCCGATTGGGCTAGGACGTTGGGAACTGTACCTCTAGAAAGAATGTCAGCAGGGTTTTTGTCCGGCGGAACATATCTCCACTCCATACTGGCAGTGAGTTCTTGTATGGCAGCCACACGATTTGCCACGAATAAATTAAATTTGAAGGGCTCATCTCTTATACAGGATACTTGCGGAATACGTGCGGAAGCGAATCAAAATGTGAAACGACTTAGGTTGAATGATTGGTAACGCCATCAGTACATCATTAAGAGCATGTCCAAAATCACTTGTCGCTGAGCCATCGAACACAACATGCAACTTGGTTGTGGTGCTGTCTTCCTTCAAGACGCAATGAAGTGGGAGGAAGTATTTACAACAGCCACTCAACTCTGGACAAACTCGCGACATGGGATTCAAATCCAGAAACTCTTTGATAAATGCCGAGTACTGCTCCTTCAGATGCGAATTCCGACCCAATTTTCGCCTGGCCATAAGACTCTCCTAGAAGCTCTGGACTCCGCTTCAGAGGCAACCGCACTGAATACTCGCCGGATGGTAAGCGGGAGAAGTTATTGGCAAAGTGCTCATCGTCCAACTGACCAGCCTCGCTATCAGGAGTGAGGCCTGCAGCCAACAACGAGGTACTACGTAGACTCACACCTGTCACGACCCAGCCAAGACGAGTTTTTTGCAGAAGAGGTAGTCCTGCCCAAACACACAAAAGCTCACAGAAAAGGCCCGTTCCAATAAAAGGATCCACTGGCTGTGGTTTGTTGAACGCAGGATCAGCCAACCCTATGTTCGAGGGCATTTTCCAGTCCGATGTATTGATGATGAAGCTTGGCTGACTATCGGTAATTGTTGGAGTCACAAGAGCATCAAATGTGGCTGAATAATCTGAGTCTTGTGATTTCATGGGAATCTTAATGGCTGATCCTTCAGTAGAGACGCTTGTGTCTCCGAGACCCGTGACAGCTGTCGACGACCTAGTTTTCCTTAACTGAAATCTCTGTGCGAAACGGAATGTGACCATTGCAACTGAGAGCCTGAATCTACTAAGGCGCTACAGGGAACCAAGGAACCAGAACTAGCGGTAGTGGAGTGAGCGTGTGTCGAAGTGGCGGCGCTCAAATCAGACGATGTATGCAATGGTGTCGACGCTCCGTTTCTGGTGAAGTAGCAAAATGCAGCAGGGTATGATGATTTCGTCCACAAGAACGACAATGACTACTACTGCAAGACCTAATTTGGTGTCCCTTCCTTGGCTAGTTTCTTGACTTCCTTATGCCGAAGGGATGGACACAAATTTTCAAATTTACTACATATGTAGATCCCGTGACCAGATGCATCACAAAAACTGCACCTATTTTGGTTAGTGTGGTTAGTGTGAAGAACTCATCGGCTGTCGGGATTTTATCCATGCCTGCGGCCTCCTCCCATTTGGTCTGAGTCTGGGTGTCCAGCTTTTGAACCAGCGTGTGCTAAATTATGAAAACTCACGCAGTTTGAAGCCCACTCCGAATCTACCCTCTTGAGCCAAAGTTTCTCATTGATGTGTGCATGGAAAACAAGACGTTTGTTACTAAATATTCTATTTAGAATATCCAGAACCACACGACAATTGGCTCCGGAAAACTCCAACGATCGAACCGAATCCAACGCAGGTCCAGACAACCAACACACATCTACTGACTGCTTTAGAGACTGTTCTCAATCCATCAATCGGCCAATATCGAAGTCGAATATTGGCCAGAAGTGCACGGGAAACAGTGTGTAGATTTCAATCTTGAAATTTTCTTTTGTGCCCATGATCTGCCCATTCACACACATTTGTGTGTGTGTGTGTACAAGCCGAATATCAAAAATCCAAAAATCTTGACAAATTTGCGACAGGGTCAGGCAGGCTGGCAACCAACAGGCACACAAGCGCATAAATGCTTCTATTCATATACAAAATATGCAAGTGTGCGTGAATATGGCAAGGTACCCTTACCAACGATATCGAGCTAAAATGCAAGAATTTCGCATCGACGTGACAAATCCTTTCATGATTTCATATTACCCGCCCCTTTGAAAGAGAAGAAATACTTCCGACATTTGAGAAATCTTAAATTTGTGGGTATTTTTGCTTGTCGGACACATACACTTACAGACAGTTAAACGGTAAATAGACAATATGAAAGAGCACTGAGAGTAAGCCAAAGCAGTTTCCTGTAGTGTGAGCGAATAAAGGGAATAAAGGGAATAAAAAAGAGCAGCTTTGCCGTTCCCTCACGCAAGTCTTATGTATTTCATACACACGGTCTCGGTTAGAGCGTGCGGACGCTCTCGAGCCCGAACAAAAACGAAGGCATCTAAAAGCTCAGTTGTCCAGTCTATATGTTTTGTCGTTAGTGGTTATATATTATTTTTTGGTTTATGCTTACCTTATCTAAGTACCCGGTTTGGGAGGTCGATGGGGTGGGTCCTGCGCAATCTATGTCGCTTTCTTCTGCAAAGCCTTCTTGCCAATATATTGGGGTGGGCAGAAGGGCGGGACATTTAGTTAGTGGACTGCTGTCGTAAGAGGACCCACCAATGAAACCTTTGAGTCTCTTGCTAAGGTCCGGTTGCAGTACTTAGTCGCAGCACCTTGGATTGGAGGACACTAATTTTCTTCCAATGGGATTTTGGTGCAGTGCCGAAGATTTGGCCTGCATAGCGCCAAGCTGGGACCAAAATGGATTTGTACAACAGCACCTTGTTGCTCAGAGAAAACTTGTTGATTTCCTTTAAGAACCATGTCATACTTTTTAGTTGGTATAAATAGCTGGCTTTGGAGAGGATTGCTGTGTCTTCACAATTTTGAGAAAGCTGTGGAATATATAAAACAGAGAGGGAGGAAGCAAAGTTTTTAATTTGAACAGGTGTCCATTGTGCCACACTCGGTCAAACGCCTGTTTGAAGTCAACAAATGCTGCGACGCAATACTCAAAGCTCTTGAAGCTGTCAAGGATGAGTTCAACCACTCGGTGAAGCTGCTCCGGTTCCCCAAGCCTTCGAAATGCAAACTGATGCCTTGGTATGATCCGCTTAACGCAATCCAGCTCCGATACGCTGGCCAATAATATTCTTTCGAATATTTTGGAGAAGGTCGGATGCAGGCTAATTGGTCGATAAGATTCGACTTATGTGAGCGATATTTTGGGTGTTGGGATCATGGCGATCAGAGAGCCTTTCCATTGCCTTGGGGAGTAGCCGATTCGAAGCGTCGTATTGAATATGAGCACAATGAAAAATATTTATTTATTTTATGAATAGTCGACAAAACGAGTGTCTTCCTCATTATTCAATATATTATACATACATAATGGATATTAAATGCTAAAAGCCTAGTAAGAGAAATAAATTAAAATTAATCTTAATTTGCTATATTTATTAAGAAAATACAGAAAAAGTAAGAAGATAGTCTAGCCGGAACAGAGAATTGAAGATGCCCTTGCAGAAAAGGAGAACCCATATCGCCAAATACCAACTTATGTAGAAAGACAACAGCGAAAATTGGCCTACAGTTGGTTAACGACGGAAGATAAAGAAGAACCAGTCTGGTCGAGTAGGATGGCAACGGAAGATTAGGGTCCCAATTTAAACCTCGTAAGGCAAGAAGCAGAAATTGCCTCTGAACAGATTCAATACGATCCTGGCTATTGTCATACTGCGGAGACCAGATGCAAGAGCAGTATTCAAGGATAGGGCGAACAAGAAAGATGTATAGAAGTTTAGTTACAAAAGGTTCGTTAAACTCCTTAGACCATCGTTTAATATATTCAAGTACACCTTTTCCCTCATTACCGATGTTATCTATGTGAAGATTGAAGCAGAGCTTAAATTAAAAAACGCTTAGATCCTTAACTGTTAGTATACGTTGCAATGGAGTACAGTCGATTGTATAACTGATAAGATAAGGTGTAGTACGAGAGTCAGATTCACTTGATTTGCCGAACACCAAAGTTGCATACCTTCCAAATCATCTTGTAAACGAGAATAATGTAGGGGATTAGTGTATGATAGAATAAGATTTAAATCGTCTGCATACATGAGTACACGGGCATGTAATATAACAGAGGGGATATCATTTATAAAAAGTGTAAATAGTAAAGGTCCAAGGTGACTACCTTGAGGAACAAGGTAGTTAGAGGTAGTCAGCCTTCGCATTACTCTGTAGGTCCTACCTTTTAAATAAGAACTAATAAAAACTAATCCAAATCAAAAGAGATGGAGGGAAACCTATTCGGTCAAGTTTAAAAAGTACAAAAAATTGCATTTTCGAAAGGAAAGCATCATTTACCAAGGAAGTAAACTGAAGCAGATTTGTCCGTTGTTGACCGATTCTCTACGAATCCATGTTTAACAGGGGAAACAGGGGAACTGATTTGCAGAAATGCTGCAAATTCGAAGTGATTATTTTATCAAATAATTTAGGACCAGCGGACAGTTTTGCAATTGCCCCTTTCCACCTTTCTTGTGTAGAGGAATCATATAAGATTCTTTCCAAAGAGAAAGACAGAATATTCAAGGGATAGATTAAAAAGCTTTAGCAATGGATAAACAAGGGAAGAACTACACTCCTTAATAGATATAATAAGAAGAATTAAAGAATATATAGCTAAAGGGAGAGAGAAATGGGAAATAATAGGAGGAGGTAGAGAACTAGCGGAAGTAATAGCATAAGCGTAAAAATTATTATTAGGACAGACTGAAGAGTAGGTTCATTGGAAAAAATGAGCAAAGTGGTTAGCAGAATCAGATTCAATGCTAGCTTTTCCATCACAAGAGAAAATGAACAAGGCAAACTTCAAGATTTACGCTTCAAACTGTCTTGGATTTTGGGAAAATTGCCTTTTGCAACGAGTAAGATAAATATTTAGCCAAGTCTGTGCACGAACCAGACTTAAAACTTGTTTGAAAATATTTATATTTTATATTTTTTAGATTTGATAATCTGGGAGTACACCAGGGTGGCCGAAGGAATTGACTTGGGCTAGAGTCCTCCACGAGCGTTGAAATTTATAATTATGAGGAGCATTCCATTCCCAGCAAAAATTATGATCCCCTCCGCTTCAACACTTTTACTCGACAAACTGATTACAGTTCAATGTACAATACATCGATCGACAGTATCGATAATTATTCAGTTCAATAAACATTTCAAGGAATGTAAACAAAAATACTAAATAAGGCTGACTACACCATCTATTGTTGAATCCAGTGGCAAGGGGCAGACTCTATGTACATTCCGCTTGAGAAACCCCGTCTTGTAAGTCACGACACACACTGCGCCATCGCAAATATGACACTCTTCCTAGCAACCATTGACCAGGCGGTGCGTTGTCTTTGGTGATCAAAACAAGACTTCCGATCTGAATGTTGCTCGCGGTTGTCCTCCATGAGCGTTCCTGCATCAAGGTGAGGTACTCAGTTATCCAGCGGCGCCAATACATGTGGTGTACTACTTCCAATGCTTCGTCAAATGGTTCCATTAGTGCTTTGAGTGGGCGGCCAACCAAAAAATTGCCTGGAGTTAGTGCTTCTAAGTTATTAGGGTCCGATGATAAAGGATATAGCGGCCTCGCTACTACCTTCTTAGCTGCTGTTGACAGATCCTCGTAGTTAAATGCCGTGGTGTTTGCGCACTTGACCAGCAGCTGCTTCGCAACCTTCACTGCGCTCTCCCATAACACTCCAAGTTGAGTTACTAATGTTATTTAACAACTGATTTATAACGTTAGCCAAGAAATAAAGTCAGATTTGGCTTTTCACAACAACGCGTATAATTTTATAAATTATTCAATAAAAATTGCAAAAGTTATTTGGCTGTGGCTCGGAAATAGTTCTTCGCCTCGCCTCGATCAACAACGAACAAGAGATAAAAAATAAAAAAAGTATGTAATTTAATAGGAGCTGCGACAAGTGCAAGAAAGGCTTGCCGACCTTGTGCACAACAAACAGCTGTTTCACTAAACTAAGATTGCAACCTCTTCTTATGTTTACATGCTTATTTGAGGCGGCTGCTGCTTAATCCAACATACTCCCCCTGTTGGAAGCCAGACTTTCAACAGAATCCTTAAGGGGCAGCAGACACATCTTGTTTACGGAAGGATGATTCCAGCCGTGGTCTTCACCACGGCTACACGGCATACTCCATCCTTCCCAGGAAACAAATTTACTACCCTGCCAAGCGGCCACCGTATGGGTATGCCGCCTCCCATACTCCACCAAAGTACGGAGAACGGTGGGAATGAATTTCGACTCTATGTCATCGACGACGCAGAACTGCCGAACTTCTTCCATGTGGGGATCGCTAAGCAAGAGACGTTTCAAATCAACCAGCTCATTCTTAGTTCCAACGAAGTTTGCTCCGTTGTCGGACCAGATCTGACTGGGTTTGCTACGAGTGGCCATGAGTCGCTTTAAAGCACCCAGAAAGGTAGCAGTTGCCTTGCTGGTAAAGCATATGAAGACGCTGACGAATCACTTGACGGGCGGCCTCGTACGAACTTCCGACTTGTAGAAGAAAGGGCCAGGTTTGACGAAACTAGGCCTCGCTCTGAAGCACCTCACACATCTACTGACTGCTTTAGAGACTGTTCTCAATCCACCAATCGGCCAAAATCGAAGTCGAATATTGGCCAGAAGTGCACGGGGAATTGCTAAGCCTGCCACCAACACGGCGGAGGTCCTTTCATCCAGAAATGGTGCAAGAGATGCGATGGAGCTGGATTTTTTCCCATTTCCATGAGAGTGAATCTCCTTGATGTAATTTTTGATTCGCTCTCTGTACAACCCGAAGAAGAATCCGAGTGCCGTGATGAATGTCTGCAACAGTGAGTCCATGATGCCTTATACGCTTCATAAATTTGTACACATAGCCGAATAAGCGCTGCATGGAGCCAAATGAGTTTGCGTGCTTGCATCCCAGAGTTGAATCTGCATGTGGAGACTTAATGATCAGTACTCATTTCCTCAATTCAATGGTTGGAGTGTAAGGCAGACGGGATGCCGGCCAATTTAGGCGACCATCTAATAGATACGTTGGACCATGAATCCAGAGCTCCGATTGGGCTAGGACGTTGGGAACTGTACCTCTAGAAAGAATGTCAGCATGGTTTCTGTCCGGCGGAACATATCACCACTCCATACTGGCAGTGAGTTCTTGTATGGCAGCCACACGATTTGCCACGAATACATTAAATTTGAAGGGCTCATCTCTTATCCAGGATAGGACAACAGACGAATCACACCAGCAATAAAACTGGCCGACAATGATGCCTGTGTGCTTAATTTCATACATCAGATTAGCCAACAGCTTCGCTCCTCATAATTCCAGTTTTGGGGCAGTCAAGGATTTTAATCGCAACTCGAGACTTGGGGCAAAGGATACGACTTGTCGCTAGAGGACTTCTGGCCACCACGTAGATGCAGGCTCTATAGGCATCCACACTTGCATCGCAAAATCCATGGATTTCAACAACAGCTCCTTCGAAGAGTACCACTCTGGGAAACGATACATGACGAATGTTGCGAAAACTTCTGCATAGCTCCCCTCAGGTCGTATCCCGTGCAATCGGTAAGCTTTTATCCCAAGTTCATTTGTCCTTACAAAGCTGCTAAGAAAGATCTTTGCTTTAGTTACTGGTCCCAAAAGTCCAAACGGATCATAGAAACGGGCAACAATAGACACAACTGAGCGACTGCAGGGTTTGAATGTAGAATAAAGAACAGAAAATGAAAATAGCAACTGATCGCACGCTGGATCCCATACAAGACCAAGCGCCTTGGTAACATCGTTTCCATCATCGAACTTCAACTAGTGTTCCCCTTCTTCATAAGCTATTCCATCGAGGACTTCTTGGTGACTGGAACACCACTTTCGAAGCTTGAAGTTTCTACGAAATAATATCCCGGCCGTCTGACGAATTTTCAATCTGGCTACAGCAACTGAGTTGGCTCCGGATATGATTCAATTGGAAATGCAACACGCTCATAAAAGGATAACTGGTGCATTGTGTGCAAGGACTGAGATGATGCTGATTTGGTCCCGTATGTTACTGTATCCATTTTAAAGATTTCGATATCCTTCTGAGGCGAGTCCCTCCATAAAATGCACTGGTAGAAACTATCAGGCGAAGTCACTCGGACACAGCGATACATTTTGCAAATGTCAGCTGTCAGAGCAACAGGATACGTACGGCAGGGAATCAAAATGTGAAACAACTTAGGTTGAATGATTGGTGCCGCCATCAGTACATCATTAAGAGAATGTCCAGAATCACTTGTCGCTGAGCCATCAAACGCAACACGCAACTTGGTTGTGGTGCTGTCTTCCTTCATGACGCAATGATGTGGGAGGAAGTATTTACAACAGCCACTGAACTCTGGACAAACTCGCGACATGGGATTCAAAACCAGAAACTCTTTGATAAATGCCGAGTACTGCTCCTTCAGATGCGACTTCCGACCCAATTTTCGCTCAAGACTGAGGAATCGACTATAAGCCTGGCCATAAGACTCTCCTAGAAGCTCTGGTCTCGGCTTCAGAGGCAACCGCACTGAATACTCGTAAGCGGGAGAAGGTATTGGCAAAGTGCTCATCGTCCAACTGACCAGCCTCGCTATCAGGAGTGAGGCCTGCAGCCAACAACGAGGTACTACGTAGACTCACACCTGTCACGACCCAGCCAAGACGAGTTTTTTGCAGAAGAGGTAGTCCTGCCCAAACACACAAAAGCTCACAGAAAAGGCCCGTTCCAATAAAAGGATCCACTCGCTGTGGTTTGTTGAACGCAGGATCAGCCAACCCTATGTTCGAGGGAATTTTATAGTCCGATGTATTGATGATGAAGCTTGGCTGACTATCGGTAATTGTTGGAGTCACAAGAGCATCAAATGTGGCTGAATAATCTGAGTCTTGTGATTTCATGGGAATCTTAATGGCTGATCCTTCAGTAGAGACGCTTGTGTCTCCGAGACCCGAGACAGCTGTCGACGACCTAGTTTTCCTTAACTGAAATCTCTGTGCGAAACGGAATGTGACCATTGCAACTGAGAGCCTGAGTCTACTAAGGCGCTACAGGGAACCAAGGAACCAGAACTAGCGGTAGTGGAGTGAGCGTGTGTCGAAGTGGCGGCGCTCAAATCAGACGATGTATGCAATGGTGTCGACGCTCCGTTTCTGGTGAAGTAGCAAAATGCAGCAGGGTATGATGATTTCCTCCACAAGAACGACAATGACTACTACTGCAAGACCTAATTTGGTGTCCCTTCCTTGGCTAGTTTCTTGACTTCCTTATGCCGAAGGAATGGACACAAATTTTCAAATTTACTACATATGTAGATCCCGTGACCAGATGCATCACAAAAACTGCACCTATTTTGGTAAGTGTGGTTAGTGTGAAGAACTCGTCGGCTGACGGGATTTTATCAATGCCTGCGGCCTCCTCCCATTTGGTCTGAGTCTGGGTGTCCAGCTTTTGAAGCAGCGTGTGCTAAATTATGAAAACTCACGCAGTTTTGAAGCCCACTCCGAATCCACCCTCTTGAGCCAAAGTTTCTCATTGATGTGTGCATGGAAAACAAGACGTTTGTTACTAAATATTCTATTTAGAATATCCAGAACCACACGATAATTGGCTCCGGAAAACTCCAACGATCGAACCGAATCCAACGCAGGTCCAGACAACCAACACACATCTACTGACTGCTTTAAAGACTGTTCTCAATCCATTAATCGGCCAATATCGAAGTCGAATATTGGCAAGAAGTGCACGGGAAAAAGTGTGTAGATTTCTCTCATGAAACTGAACGATGAGAGTTAAGGTGATTGCATGACGCCGAGGCAATACAACCGGATGTTGCGCATCATAGTCCTGCGATGAAGTGCTAAGCCGGCCACCAACACGGAGGAGGTCCCTTCATTCAGAAATGGTGCAAGAGATGCGATGGATGGCATCCCAGAGTTAAATCTGCATGTGGAGACTTAATGATCAGTACTCTTTTCCTCAATTCAATGGTTTGAGTTTCAGGCAGACAGGATGCCGGCCAATTTAGGCGACCATCTAATTGATACGATGGACCATGAATCCAGAGCTCCGATTGGGCTAGGACGTTGTGAACTGTACCTCTAGAAAGAATGTCAGCAGGGTTTCTGTCCGGCGGAACATATCTCCACTCCATACTGGCAGTGAGTTCTTGTATAGCAGCCACACGATTTGCCACGAATACATTAAAATTGAAGGGCTCATCTCTTATACAGGATACTTGCGGAATACGTGCGGAAGCGAATCAAAATGTGAAACGACTTAGGTTGAATGATTGGTAACGCCATCAGTACATCATTAAGAGCATGTCCAAAATCACTTGTCGCTGAGCCATCAAACACAAAATGCAACTTGGTTGTGGTGCTGTCTTCCTTCAAGACGCAATGAAGTGGGAGGAAGTATTTACAACAGCCACTCAATTCTGGACAAATTCGCGACATGGGATTCAAATCCAGAAACTCTTTGATAAATGCCGAGTACTGCTCCTTCAGATGCGAATTCCGACCCAATTTTCGCCTGGCCATAAGACTCTCCTAGAAGCTCTGTACTCCGCTTCAGAGGCAACCGCACTGAATACTCGCCGGATGGTAAGCGGGAGAAGTTATTGGCAAAGTGCTCATCGTCCAACTGACCAGCCTCGCTATCAGGAGTGAGGCCTGCAGCCAACAACGAGGTACTACGTAGACTGACACCTGTCACGACCCAGCCAAGATGAGTTTTTTGCAGAACAGGTAGTCCTGCCCAAACACACAAAAGCTCACAGAAAAGGCCCGTTCCAATAAAAGGATCCACTCGCTGTGGTTTGTTGAACGCAGGATCAGCCAACCCTATGTTCGAGGGAATTTTCCAGTCCGATGTATTGATGATGAAGCTTGGCTGACTATCGGTAATTGTTGGAGTCACAAGAGCATCAAATGTGGCTGAATAATCTGAGTCTTGTGATTTCATGGGAATCTTAATGGCTGATCCTTCAGTAGAGACGCTTGTGTCTCCGAGACCCGAGACAGCTGTCGACGACCTAGTTTTCCGTAACTGAAATCTCTGTGCGAAACGGAATGTGACCATTGCAACTGAGAGCCTGAGTCTACTAAGGCGCTACAGGGAACCAAGGAACCAGAACTAGCGGTAGTGGAGTGAGCGTGTGTCGAAGTGGCGGCGCTCAAATCAGACGATGTATGCAATGGTGTCGACGCTCCGTTTCTGGTGAAGTATCAAAATGCAGCAGGGTATGATGATTTCCTCCACAAGAACGACAATGACTACTACTGCAAGACCGAATTTGGTGTCCCTCCTTGGCTAGTTTCTTGACTTCCTTATGCCGAAGGGATGGACACAAATTTTCAAATTTACTACATATGTAGATCCCGTGACCAGATGCATCACAAAAACTGCACCTATTTTGGTTAGTGTGGTTAGTGTGAAGAAATCATCGGCTGTCGGGATTTTATCAATGCCTGCGGCCTCCTCCCATTTGGTCTGAGTCTAGGTGTCCAGCTTTTGAAGCAGCGTGTGCTAAATTATGAAAACTCACGCAGTTTTGAAGCCCACTCCAAATCTACCCTCTTGAGCCAAAGTTTCTCACTGATGTGTGCATGGAAAACAAGACGTTTGTTACTAAATATTCTATTTAGAATATCCAGAACCACACGACAATTGGCTCCGGAAAACTCCAACGATCGAACCGAATCCAACGCAGGTCCAGACAACCAACACACATCTACTGACTGCTTTAGAGACTGTTCTCAATCCACCAATCGGCCAATATCGAAGTCGAATATTGGCCAGAAGTGCACGGGAAACAGTGTGTAGATTTCAATCTTGAAATTTTCTTTTGTGCCCATGATCTGCCCATTCACACACATTTGTGTGTGTGTGTGTACAAGCCGAATATCAAAAATCCAAAAATCTTGACAAATTTGCGACAGGGACAGGCAGGCTGGCAACCAACAGGCACACAAGCGCATAAATGCTTCTATTCATATACAAAATATGCAAGTGTGCGTGAATATTGCAAGTCCAACAATCGTAAATGCACACATGCCAACGCTTAGGTACCCTTACCAACGATATCGAGCTAAAATGCAAGAATTTCGCATCGACGTGACAAATCCTTTCATGATTTCATATTAACCGCCCCTTTGAAAGAGAAGAAATACTTCCGACATTTGAGAAATCTTAAATTTGTGGGTATTTTTGCTTGTCGGACACATACACTTACAGACAGTTAAACGGTAAATAGACAATATGAAAGAGCACTGAGAGTAAGCCAAAGCAGTTTCCTGTAGTGTGAGCGAATAAAGGGAATAAAAAAGAGCAGCTTTGCCGTTCCCTCACGCAAGTCTTATGTATTTCATACACACGCTCTCGGTTAGAGCGTGCGGACGCTCTCGAGCCCGAACAAAAACGAAGGCATCTAAAAGCTCAGTTGTCCAGTCTATATGTTTTGTCGTTAGTGGTTATATATTATTTTTTGGTTTATGCTTACCTTATCTAAGTACCCGGTTTGGGAGGTCGATGGGGTGGGTCCTGCGCAATCTATGTCGCTTTCTTCTGCAAAGCCTTCTTGCCAATATATTGGGGTGGGCAGAAGGGCGGGACATTTAGTTAGTGGACTGCTGTCGTAAGAGGACCCACCAATGAAACCTTTGAGTCTCTTGCTAAGGTCCGGTTGCAGTACTTAGTCGCAGCACCTTGGATTGGAGGACACTAATTTTCTTCCAATGGGATTTTGGTGCAGTGCCGAAGATTTGGCCTGCATAGCGCCAAGCTGGGACCAAAATGGATTTGTACAACAGCACCTTGTTGCTCAGAGAAAACTTGTTGATTTCCTTTAAGAACCATGTCATACTTTTTAGTTGGTATAAATAGCTGGCTTTGGAGAGGATTGCTGTGTCTTCACAATTTTGAGAAAGCTGTGGAATATATAAAACAGAGAGGGAGGAAGCAAAGTTTTTAATTTGAACAGGTGTCCATTGTGCCACACTCGGTCAAACGCCTGTTTGAAGTCAACAAATGCTGCGACGCAATACTCAAAGCTCTTGAAGCTGTCAAGGATGAGTTCAACCACTCGGTGAAGCTGCTCCGGTTCCCCAAGCCCCAAGCCCAAGCCTTTCCATTGCCTTGGGGAGTAGCCGATTCGAAGCGTCGTATTGAGTATGAGCACAATGAAAAATATTTATTTTTTTTATGAATAGTCGACAAAACGAGTCTCTTCCTCATTATTCAATACATACATACACATACATAATACACATACACATACATAATGGACATTAAATGCTAAAAGCCTAGTAAGAGAAATAAATTAAAATTAATCTTAATTTGCTATATTTATTATGAAAATACAGAAAAAGTAAGAAGATAGTCTAGCCGGAACAGAGAATTGAAGACGCCCTAGCAGAAAAGGAGAACCCATATCGCCAAATACCAACTTATGTAGAAAGACAACAGCGAAAATTGTCCTACAGTTGGTTAACGACGGAAGATAAAGAAGAACCAGTCTGGTCGAGTAGGATGGCAACGGAAGATTAGGGTCCAAATTTAAACCTCGTAAGGCAAGAAGCAGAAATTGCCTCTGAACAGATTCAATACGATCCTGGCTATTGTTATACTGCGGATACCAGATGCAAGAGCAGTATTCAAGGATAGGGCGAACAAGAAAGATGTATAGAAGTTTAGTTACAAAAGGTTCGTTAAACTCCTTAGACCATCGTTTAATATATTCAAGTACACCTTTTGCCTCATTACCGATGGTATCTATGTGAAGATTGAAGCAGAGCTTAAATTAAAAAACGCTTAGATCCTTAACTGTTAGTATACGTTGCAATGGAGTACAGTCGATTGTATAACTGATAAGATAAGGTGTAGTACGAGAGTCAGATGCAATTGATTTGCCGAACACCAAAGTTGCATACCTTCCAAATCATCTTGTAAACGAGACTAATGTAGGGGATTAGTGTATGATAGAATAAGATTTAAATCGTCTGCATACATGAGTACACGGGCATGTAATATAACAGAGGGGATATCATTTATAAAAAGTGTAAATAGTAAAGGTCCAAGGTGACTACCTTGAGGAACAAGGTAGTTAGAGGTAGTCAGCCTTCGCATTACTCTGTAGGTCCTACCTTTTAAATAAGAACTAATAAAAACTAATCCAAATCAAAAGAGATGGAGGGAAACCTATTCGGTCAAGTTTAAAAAGTAAAAAAAATTGCATTTTCGAAAGGAAAGCATCATTTACCAAGGAAGTAAACTGAAGCAGATTTGTCGTAGTTGACCGATTCTCTACGAATCCATGTTTAACAGGGGAAACAGGGGAACTGATTTGCAGAAATACTGCAAATTCGAAGTGATTATTTTATCAAATAATTTAGGACCAGCGGACAGTTTTGCAATGCACCTGTAATGTTGCCCCTTTCCACCTTTCTTGTGTAGAGGAATCATATAAGATTCTTTCCAAAGAGAAAGACAGAAGATTCAAGGGATAGATTAAAAAGCTTTAGCAATGGATAAACAAGGGAAGAACTACACTCCTTAATAGTCAGCTAGGAATTTTGTCAGGTCCAGGAGAGTAAGAAGAATTAAAAAATATATAGCTTAAAGGAGAGAGAAATGGGAAATAATAGGAGGAGGTAGAGAACTAGCGGAAGTAAAAGCATAAGCGTAAAAATTATTATTAGGACAGACTGAAGAGTAGGTTCATTGGAAAAAATGAGCAAAGTGGTTAGCAGAATCAGATTCAATGCTAGCTTTTCCATCACAAGAGAAAATGAACAAGGCAAACTTCAAGATTTACGCTTCAAACTGTCTTGGATTTTGGGAAAATTGCCTTTTGCAACGAGTAAGATAAATATTTAGCCAAGTCTGTGCACGAACCAGACTTAAAACTTGTTTGATAATATTTATATTTTATATTTTTTAGATTTGATAATCTGGGAGTACACCAGGGTGGCCGAAGGAATTGACGTGGGAATACACATAACTAAGAGGGAGTGTTCGAGCTAGAGTCCTCCACGAGTGTTGAAATTTATAATTATGAGGAGCATTCCATTCCCAGCAAAAATTATGATCCCCTCCGCTTCAACACTTTTACTCGACAAACTGATTACAGTTCAATGTACAATACATCGATCGACAGTATCGATAATTATTCAGTTCGATAAACATTTCAAGGAATGTAAACAAAAATACTAAATAAGGCTGACTACACCATCTATTGTTGAATCCAGTGGCAAGGGGCAGACTCTATGTACATTCCGCTTGAGAAACCCCGTCTTGTAAGTCACGACACACACTGCGCCTTCGCAATTATGACACTCTTCCTAGCAACCATTGACCAGGCGGTGCGTTGTCTTTGGTGATCAAAACAAGACTTCCGATCTGAATGTTGCTCGCGGTTGTCCTCCATGAGCGTTCCTGCATCAAGGTGAGGTACTCAGTTATCCAGCGGCGCCAATACATGTGGTGTACTACTTCCAATGCTTCGTCGAATGGTTCCATTAGTGCTTTGAGTGGGCGGCCAACCAAAAAATTGCCTGGAGTTAGTGCTTCTAAGTTATTAGGGTCCGATGATAAAGGATATAGCGGCCTCGCTACTACCTTCTTAGCTGCTGTTGACAGATCCTCGTAGTTAAATGCCGTGGTGTTTGCGCACTTGACCAGCAGCTGCTTCGCAACCTTCACTGCGCTCTCCCATAACACTCCAAGTTGAGTTACTAATGTTATTTAACAACTGATTTATAACCTTAGCCAAGAAATAAAGTCAGATTTGGCTTTTCACAACAACGCGTATAATTTTATAAATTATTTAATAAAAATTGCAAAAGTTATTTGGCTGTGGCTCGGAAATAGTTCTTCGCCTCGCCTCGATCAACAACGAACAAGAGATAAAAAATAAAAAAAGTATGTAATTTTATAGGAGCTGCGACAAGTGCAAGAAAGGCTTGCCGACCTTGTGTACAACAAACAGCTGTTTCACTAAACTAAGATTTCAACCTCTTCTTATGTTTACATGCTTATTTGAGGCGGCTGCTGCTTAATCCAACATACTCCCCCTGTTGGAAGCCAGACTTTCAACAGAATCCTTAAGGGGCAGCAGACACATCTTGTTTACGGAAGGATGATTCCAGCCGTGGTCTTCACCACGGCTACACGGCATACTCCATCCTTCCCAGGAAACAAATTTACTACCCTGCCAAGCGGCCACCGTATGGGAGGCAGATTTTCTTCTTTATCGAGCACCATGTCGTTGATGCACAACGCTTGTTTTTGTGTGCACAATTTAGCTCGCTGTTATGGTAGGGTGAGGTACTATTCATGCCATCGAACCCAGAACACCTGTTGTAGCTGTGTCACTCGCTGCCAGCCATCCAAACCGTCGTAGTTTAATTTTGCCAAGCGTGGCTCGATGAAAGTTGCTGAAGGACCACAAATCAGTAGATAAGCAAGAGTCAGGACAGCTAGATCTGCTGGGTTCTCTGAAAGCGAGAGTAATAGGCGTGTGTTTACAAAGAACGGCCAACAGAGCGATAAAAATGGTGGTTGGCCAATTTCACTGCCGCCTCCCATACTCCACCAAAGTACGGAGAACGGGGGGAATGAATTTCCACTCGATGTCATCGACGACGCAGAACTGCCGAACTTCGTCCATGTGGGGATCGCTAAGCAAGAGACGTTTCAAATCAACCAGCTCATTCTTAGTTCCAACGAAGTTTGCTCCGTTGTCGGACCAGATCTGACTGGGTTTGCTACTAGTGGCCATGAGTCGCTTTAAAGCACCCAGAAAGGTAGCAGTTGCCTTGCTGGTAAAGCATATGAAGACGCTGACGAATCACTTGACGGGCGGCCTCGTACGAACTTCCGACTTGTAGAAGAAAGGGCCAGGTTTGACGAAACTAGGCCTCGCTCTGAAGCACCTCACACATCTACTGACTGCTTTAGAGACTGTTCTCAATCCACCAATCGGCCAAAATCGAAGTCGAATATTGGCCAGAAGTGCACGGGGAATTGCTAAGCCTGCCACCAACACGGCGGAGGTCCTTTCATCCAGAAATGGTGCAAGAGATGCGATGGAGCTGGATTTTTTCCCATTTCCATGAGAGTGAATCTCCTTGATGTAATTTTTGATTCGCTCTCTGTACAACCCGAAGAAGAATCCGAGTGCCGTGATGAATGTCTGCAACAGTGAGTCCATGATGCCTTATACGCTTCATAAATTTGTACACATAGCCGAATAAGCGCTGCATGGAGCCAAATGAGTTTGCGTGCTTGCATCCCAGAGTTGAATCTGCATGTGGAGACTTAATGATCAGTACTCATTTCCTCAATTCAATGGTTGGAGTGTAAGGCAGACGGGATGCCGGCCAATTTAGGCGACCATCTAATAGATACGTTGGACCATGAATCCAGAGCTCCGATTGGGCTAGGACGTTGGGAACTGTACCTCTAGAAAGAATGTCAGCATGGTTTCTGTCCGGCGAAACATATCTCCACTCCATACTGGCAGTGAGTTCTTGTATGGCAGCCACACGATTTGCCACGAATACATTAAATTTGAAGGGCTCATCTCTTATCCAGGATAGGACAACAGACGAATCACACCAGCAATAAAACTGGCCGACAATGATGCCTGTGTGCTTAATTTCATACATTAGATTAGCCATTTGCTTCGCTTCTCATAATTCCAGTTTTGGGACAGTCAATGATTTTAATCGCAACTCGAGACTTGGGGCAAAGGATACGACTTGTCGCTAGAGGACTTCTGGACACCACGTAGATGCAGGTTCTATAGGCATCCACACTTGCATCGCAAAATCCATGGATTTCAATAACAGCTCCTTCGAAGAGTACCACTCTGGGAAACGATACATGACGAATGTTGCGAAAACCGCTGCATAGCTCCCTCCAGGTCGTATCCCGTGCAATCGGTAAGCTTTTATCCCAAGTTCATTTGTCCTTACAAAGCTGCTGAAGAAAGATCTTTGCTTTAGTTACTGGTCCCAAAAGTCCAAACGGATCATAGAAACGGGCAACAATAGACAGAACTGAGCAACTGCAGGGTTTGAATGTAGAATAAAGAACAGAAAATGAAAATAGCAACTGATCGCACGCTGGATCCCATACAAGACCAAGCGCCTTGGTAACATCGTTTCCATCATTGAACTTCAACTAGTGTTCCCCTTCTTCATAAGCTATTCCATCGAGGACTTATTGGTGACTGGAACACCACTTTGAAGCTTGAAGTTTCTACGAGATAATATCCCGGCCGTCTGACGAATTTTCTATCTGGCTTCATCAACTGAGTTGGCTCCGGATATGATTCAATTGGAAATGCAACACGCTCATCAGAGGATAACTGGAGCATTGCGCGCAAGAACTGAAATGATGCTGATTTGGTCACGTATGTTACTGTATCCATTTTAAAGATTTCGATATCCTTCTGAGGCGAGTCCCTCCACAGAATGCACTGGTAGAAACTATCAGGCTAAGTCACTCAGACACAGCGATACATTTTGCAAATGTCAGCTGTCAGAGCAACAGGATACGTACAGCAGGGAATCAAAATGTGAAACAACTTAGGTTGAATGATTGGTGCCGCCATCAGTACATCATTAAGAGAATGTCCAGAATCACTTGTCGCTGAGCCATCAAACGCAACACGCAACTTGGTTGTGGTGCTGTCTTCCTTCAAGACGCAATGATGTGGGAGGAAGTATTTACAACAGCCACTCAACTCTGGACAAACTCGCGACATGGGATTCAAAACCAGAAACTCTTTGATAAATGCCGAGTACTGGTCCTTCAGATGCGACATCCGACCCAATTTTCGCTCAAGACTGAGGAATCGACTATAAGCCTGGCCATAAGACTCTCCTAGTAGCTCTGGTCTCCGCTTCAGAGGCAACCGCACTGAATACTCGTAAGCGGGAGAAGGTATTGGCAAAGTGCTCATCGTCCAACTGACCAGCCTCGCTATCAGGAGTGAGGCCTGCAGCCAACAACGAGGTACTACGTAGACTCACACCTGTCACGACCCAGCCAAGACGAGTTTTTTGCAGAAGAGGTAGTCCTGCCCAAACACACAAAAGCTCACAGAAAAGGCCCGTTCCAATAAAAGGATCCACTCGCTGTGGTTTGTTGAACGCAGGATCAGCCAACCCTATGTTCGAGGGAATTTTCCAGTCCGATGAATTGATGATGAAGCTTGGCTGACTATCGGTAATTGTTGGAGTCACAAGAGCATCAAATGTGGCTGAATAATCTGAGTCTTGTGATTTCATGGGAATCTTAATGGCTGATCCTTCAGTAGAGACGCTTGTGTCTCCGAGACCCGTGACAGCTGTCGACGACCTAGTTTTCCTTAACTGAAATCTCTGTGCGAAACGGGATCTGACCATTGCAACTGAGAGCCTGAGTCTACTAAGGCCCTACAGGGAACCAAGGAATCAGAACTAGCGGTAGTAAAGTGAGCGTGTGTCGAAGTGGCGGCGCTCAAATCAGACGATGTATGCAATGGTGTCGACGCTCCGTTTCTGGTGAAGTAGCAAAATGCAGCAGGGTATGATGATTTCCTCCACAAGAACGACAATGACTACTACTGCAAGACCGAATTTGGTGTCCCTTCCTTGGCTAGTTTCTTGACTTCCTTATGCCGAAGGGATGGACACAAATTTTCAAATTTACTACATATGTAGATCCCGTGACCAGATGCATCACAAAAACTGCACCTATTTTGGTTAGTGTGGTTAGTGTGAAGAACTCATCGGCTGTCGGGATTTTATCAATGCCTGCGGCCTCCTCCCATTTGGTCTGAGTCTGGGTGTCCAGCTTTTGAAGCTGCGTGTGCTAAATTATGAAAACTCACGCAGTTTTGAAGCCCACTCCGAATCTACCCTCTTGAGCCAAAGTTTCTCATTGATGTGTGCAAGGAAAATAAGACGTTTGTTACTAAATATTCTATTTAGAATATCCAGAACCACACGATAATTGGCTCCAGAAAACTCCAACGATCGAACCGAATCCAACGCATGTCCAGACAACCAACGCATGTCCAGACAACCAACACACATCTACTGACTGCTTTAGAGACTGTTCTCAATCCATCAATTGGCCAATATCGAAGTCGAATATTGGCAAGAAGTGCACGGGAAAAAGTGTGTAGATTTCTCTCATGAAACTGAACGATGAGAGTTAAGGTGATTGCATGACGCCGAGGCAATACAACCGGATGTTGCGCATCATAGTCCTGCGATGAAGTGCTAAGCCGGCCACCAACACGGAGGAGGTCCCTTCATTCAGAAATGGCGCAAGAGATGCGATGGATGGCATTCCAGAGTTAAATCTGCATGTGGAGACTTAATGATCAGTACTCTTTTCCTCAATTCAATGGTTTGAGTTTCAGGCAGACAGGATGCCGGCCAATTTAGGCGACCATCTAATTGATACGATGGACCATGAATCCAGAGCTCCGATTGGGCTAGGACGTTGGGAACTGTACCTCTAGAAAGAATGTCAGCAGGGTTTCTGTCCGGCGGAACATATCTCCACTCCATACTGGCAGTGAGTTCTTGTATGGCAGCCACACGATTTGCCACGAATACATTAAATTTGAAGGGCTCATCTCTTATACAGGATACGTGAGGAATACGTGCGGAAGCGAATCAAAATGTGAAACGACTTAGGTTGAATGATTGGTACCGCCATAAGTACATCATTAAGAGAATTTCCGGAATCACTTGTCGCTGAGCCATCGAACACAACATGCAACTTGGTTGTGGTGCTGTCTTCCTTCATGACGCAATGAAGTGGGAGGAAGTATTTACAACAGCCACCCAATTCTGGACAAATTCGCGACATGGGATTCAAATCCAGAAACTCTTTGATAAATGCCGAGTACTGCTCCTTCAGATGCGAATTCCGACCCAATTTTCGCCTGGCCATAAGACTCTCCTAGAAGCTCTGGACTCCGCTTCAGAGGCAACCGCACTGAATACTCGCCGGATGGTAAGCGGGAGAAGTTATTGGCAAAGTGCTCATCGTCCAACTGACCAGCCTCGCTATCAGGAGTGAGGCCTGCAGCCAACAACGAGGTACTACGTAGACTCACACCTGTCACGACCCAGCCAAGACGAGTTTTTTGCAGAAGAGGTAGTCCTGCCCAAACACACAAAAGCTCACAGAAAAGGCCCGTTCCAATAAAAGGATCCACTCGCTGTGGTTTGTTGAACGCAGGATCAGCCAACCCTATGTTCGAGGGAATTTTCCAGTCCGATGTATTGATGATGAAGCTTGGCTGACTATCGGTAATTGTTGGAGTCACAAGAGCATTAAATGTGGCTGAATAATCTGAGTCTTGTGATTTCATGGAAATCTTAATGGCTGATCCTTCAGTAGAGACGCTTGTGTCTCCGAGACCCGAGACAGCTGTCGACGACCTAGTTTTCCTTAACTGAAATCTCTGTGCGAAACGGAATGTGACCATTGCAACTGAGAGCCTGAGTCTACTAAGTCGCTACAGGGAACCAAGGAACCAGAACTAGCGGTAGTGGAGTGAGCGTGTGTCGAAGTGGCGGCGCTCAAACCAGACGATGTATGCAATGTGTAGACGCTCCGTTTCTGGTGAAGTAGCAAAATGCAGCAGGGTATGATGATTTCCTCCACAAGAACGACAATGACTACTACTGCAAGACCGAATTTGGTGTCCCTTCCTTGGCTAGTTTCTTGACTTCCTTATGCCGAAGGGATGGACACAAATTTTCAAATTTACTACATATGTAGATCCCGTGATCAGATGCATCACAAAAACTTCACCTATTTTGGTTAGTGTCAGCTACAGCACTCTTTTGCTGTGGTTATTGTTATGGTTGGATTGCCCACCTGAGAATTGTTCATATGGGATGACATGGCATATTGCACGCTTTCCAGCCTTTGACTATGCCTTTCCAGAAATGTGAAGAACTCATCGGCTGTCGGGATTTTATCAATGCCTAGCCGACAATGATGCCTGTGTGCTTAATTTCATACATCAGATTAGCCAACAGCTTCGCTCCTCATAATTCCAGTTTTGGGACAGTCAATGATTTTAATCGCAACTCGAGACTTGGGGCAAAGGATACGACTTGTCGCTAGAGGACTTCTGGCCACCACGTAGATGCAGGCTCTATAGGCATCCACACTTGCATCGCAAAATCCATGGATTTCAACAACAGCTCCTTCGAAGAGTACCACTCTGGGAAACGATACATGGCGAATGTTGCGAAAACTGCCGAATAGCTTCCTCCAGGTCGTATCCCGTGCAATCGGTAAGCTTTTATCCCAAGTTAATTTGTCCTTACAAAGCTGTTGAAGAAAGATCTTTGCTTTAGTTACTAGTCCCAAAAGTCCAAGCGGATCATAGAAACGGGCAACAATAGACAGAACTGAGCGACTGCAGGGTTTGACTGTAGAATAAAGAACAGAAAATGAAAATAGCAACTGATCGCACGCTGGATCCCATACAAGACCAAGCGCCTTGGTAACATCGTTTCCATCATCGAACTTCAACTAGTGTTCCCCTTCTTCATAAGCTATTCCATCGAGGACTTATTGGTGACTGGAACACCACTTTGAAGCTTGAAGTTTCTACGAGATAATATCCCGGCCGTCTGACGAATTTTCTATCTGGCTTCAGCAACTGAGTTGGCTCCGGATATGATTCAATTGGAAATGCAACACGCTCATCAGAGGATAACTGGAGCATTGCGCGCAAGAACTGAAATGATGCTGATTTGGTCACGTATGTTACTGTATCCATTTTAAAGATTTCGATATCCTTCTGAGGCGAGTCCCTCCACAGAATGCCCTGGTAGAAACTATCAGGCTAAGTCACTCAGACACAGCGATACATTTTGCAAATGTCAGCTGTCAGAGCAACAGGATACGTACGGCAGGGAATCAAAATGTGAAACAACTTAGGTTGAACGATTGGTGTCGCCATAAGTACATCATTAAGAGAATTTCCGGAATCACTTGTCGCTGAGCCATCAAACGCAACACGCAACTTGGTTGTGGTGCTGTCTTCCTTCAAGACGCAATGAAGTGGGAGGAAGTATTAACAACAGCCACTCAACTCTGGACAAACTCGCGACATGGGATTCAAATCCAGAAACTCTTTGATAAATGCAGATTACTGCTCCTTCAGATGCGAATTCCGACCCAATTTTCGCCTGGCCATAAGACTCTCCTAGAAGCTCTGTACTCCGCTTCAGAGGCAACCGCACTGAATACTCGCCGGATGGTAAGCGGGAGAAGTTATTGGCAAAGTGCTCATCGTCCAACTGACCAGCCTCGCTATCAGGAGTGAGGCCTGCAGCCAACAACGAGGTACTACGTAGACTCACACCTGTCACGACCCAGCCAAGACGAGTTTCTTGCAGAAGAGGTAGTCCTGCCCAACCACACAAAAGCTCACAGAAAAGGCCCGTTCCAATAAAAGGATCCACTCGCTGTGGTTTGTTGAACGCAGGATCAGCCAACCCTATGTTCGAGGGAATTTTCCAGTCCGATGTATTGATGATGAAGCTTGGCTGACTATCGGTAATTGTTGGAGTCACAAGAGCATCAAAGGTGGCTGAATAATCGGAGTCTTGTGATTTCATGGGAATCTTAATGGCTGATCCTTCAGTAGAGACGCTTGTGTCTCCGAGACCCGTGACAGCTGTCGACGACCTAGTTTTCCTTAACTCAAATCTCTGTGCGAAACGGGATGTGACCATTGCAACTGAGAGCCTGAGTCTACTAAGGCCCTACAGGGAACTAAGGAACCAGAACTAGCGGTAGTGGAGTGAGCGTGTGTCGAAGTGGCGGCGCTCAAATCAGACGATGTATGCAATGGTGTCGACGCTCCGTTTCTGGTGAAGTAGCAAAATGCAGCAGGGTATGATGATTTCCTCCACAAGAACGACAATGACTACTACTGCAAGACCGAATTTGGTGTCCCTTCCTTGGCTAGTTTTTTGACTTCCTTATGCCGAAGGGATGGACACAAATTTTCAAATTTACTACATATGTAGATCCCGTGACCAGATGCATCACAAAAACTTCACCTATTTTGGTTAGTGTCAGCTACAGCACTCTTTTGCTGTGGTTATTGTTATGGTTGCATTGCCCACCTGAGAATTGTTCATATGGGATGACATGGCATATTGCACGCTTTCCAGCCTTTGACTATGCCTTTCCAGAAATGTGAAGAACTCATCGGCTGTCGGGATATTATTAATGCCTGCGGCCTCCTCCCATTTGGTAGCCAACCCTATGTTCGAGGGAATTTTCCAGTCCGATGTATCGATAATGAAGCTAGGCTGACTATCGGTAATTGTTGGAGTTACAAGAGCATCAAAAGTGGCTGAATAATCTGAGTCTTGCGACTTCATGGGAATCTTAATGGCTGATCCTTGAGTAGAGACGCTTGTGTCTCCGAGACTCGTGACAACTGTCGACGACCTAGTTTTCCTTAACTGAAATCTCTGTGCGAAACGGGATGTGACCATTGCAACTGAGAGCCTGAGTCTAATAAGGCCCTACAGGGAACCAAGGAAGCAGAACTATTCTTTACCATTACCACTGCAGTGGCCAAGGGCACAACACCAGACTGAAGATCTTGGACAGCAAGAGAGGTAGTGGAGTGAAATCAGACGATGTATGCAATGGTGTCGACGCTTCCGTTTCTGGTGAAGTAGAAAAATGCAGCAGGGTATGATGATTTCCTCCACAAGAACGACAATGACTACTACTGCAAGACCGAATTTGGTGTCTCTTCCTTAGGCAGTTATAACAGAGGGCCAGTTTCTTGACTTGCTTATGCCGAAGGGATGGAGACAAATTTCCAAATTTACTACTTGTGTAGATCCCGTGACCAGATGCTTCACAAAAACTGCATCCATTTTTGTTAGTCTCAGCTACAAGCACTCTTTTGCTGTGGTTAGTGTTATGGATGGATTTGACCAAATGAGAATTGGTCATAGATGACATGGCATATTGCACGCTTTCCAGCCTTTGACTATGCCTTTCCAGAAATGTGAAGAACTCATCGGTATTCGGGATTTTATCAAAGCCTGCGGCCTCCTCCCATTTGTTCTGAGTCTGGGTGTCCAACTTTTTAAGCAGCGTGTGCACTATTATGAAAACTAACGCAGTTTTGAAGCCGACTCCGAATCTACCCTCTTGAGCCCAAGAATCGCATTGATGTGTGCCTGGAAAACAAGACGGCTGTAACTAAATCTTCTATTTAGATTATCCAGAACCACACGATAATTGGCTCCGGAAAACTCTAACGATCGAACCGAATCCAACGCAGGTCCAGACAACCAAAACACATCTACTGACTGCTTTAGAGACTTCTCAATCCACCAATCGCCCAATATCGCAGTCGAATATTGGCCAGAAGTGCACGGGGACCAGTGTGTAAACTCCTCTCATGAAACTGAACGAGGAAAGCTAAGGTGATTGCATGACGCCGAGGCAATGTTGCGCATCATAGTCCAGCGATGAATTGCTAAGCCGGCCACCAACATGGAGGAGGTCCCTTCATCCAGAAATGGTCCTTAATGTCATTCCACAAATTCGCTCTCTGTACAACCCGCAGAAGAATCCGAGTGCCGTGATGAATGTCTGAACAGTGAGTCAATGATGCCTTATACCACTAATCATACAACATATAGACTGGACAACTGAGCATTTAGATGGGCCTGTTGTTTTAGTTGCGGCTGGTCCAAAGTCGCCTTCGTTTTTGTTCGGGTTCGAGAGCGGCCGCACGCTCTAACCGAGAGCGTGTGTACGAAATACATAAGACACACTACAGGAAACTGCTTTGGCTTACTCTCAGTCCTCTTTCATTAACTGTCTGTGTGTGTATGTGTCCGACAAGCAAAAATACCCACAAATTTAAGATTTCTCAAATGTCGGAAGCATTTCTTCTCTTTCAAAGGGGCGGGTAATATGAAATCATGAAAGGGTTTGCCACGTCGATGCGAAATTCTTGCATTTAAGCTCGATATCGTTGGTAAGGGTACCTAAGCGTTGGCATGTGTGCATTTACGATTGTTGGACTTGCCATATTCACGCACACTTGCATATTTTGTATATGAATAGAAGCATTTATGCGCTTGTGTGCCTGTTGGTTGCCAGCCTGCCTGTCCCTGTCGCAAATTTGTCAAGATTTTTGGATTTTTGATATTCGGCTTGTACACACACACACACAAATGTGTGTGAATGGGCAGATCATGGGCGCAAAAGAAAATTTCAAGATTGGCACGCGTCTGACGCGCGCTCTTCTTTGCCGTTCCCTCACGCAAGTCTTATGTATTTCGTACACACGCTCTCTGTTAGAGCGTGCGGCCGCTCTTGAACCCGAACAAAAACGAAGGCGACTTTGGACCAGCCGCTTCTAAAACAACAGGCCCTATCTAAATGCTCAGTTGTCCAGACTATATGTTGTATAGTTAGTGCTTATACGCTTCATAAATTTGTACACATAGCCGAATAAGCGCTGCATGGAGCCAAATTAGTTTGTGTGCTTGCATCCCAGAGTTAAGTCTGCATGTGGAGACTTAATGATCAGTACTCTTTTCCTCAATTCAATGGTTGGAGTTTCAGGCAGACAGGATGCCGGCCAATTTAGGCGACCATCTAATAGATACGATGGACCATGAATCCAGAGCTCCGATTGGGCTAGGACGTTGGGAACTGTATCTCTAGAAAGAATGTCAGCTGGATTTCTGTCCGGCGAAACATATCGCCACTCCATACTGGCAATGAGTTCTTGTATGGCAGCCACACGATTTGCCACGAACACATTAAATTGAAGGGCTCATCTCATATGCGGGATAGGACAACAGACGAATCGCACCAGCAATAAAACTGGCCGACAAAGATGCCTGTTTGTTTAATTTCTTGCATCAGATTAGCCAACAGCTTCGCTCCACATAATTGCAGTTTTGGGACAGTCAATGTTTTTAATCGAAACTCGAGACTTGGAGCACAGGATACGACTTTTGGCTAGAGGACTTCTGGCCACCACGTAGATGCAGGCTCCATAGGCATCCACACTGGCATCGCAAAATCCATGTATTTCAACAACAGCTCCTTCGAAGAGTACCAATCTGGGAAACGATACCTGGCGAATGTTGCGAAAACTGCCGAATAGCTTCCTCCAGGTCGTATCCCGTGCAACCGGTAAACTTTTATCCCAAGTTAATTTTTCCTTACAAGGCTGTTGAAGAAAGATCTTTGCTTTAGTTACTGGTCCCAAAAATCCAAACGGATCATAGAAACGGGCAACAATAGACAGAACTGAGCGACTGCAGGGTTTGACTGTAGAATTAAGAATCAGAAAATGAAAATAGCAACTGATCGAACGCTGGATCCCATACAAGACCAAGCGCCTTGGTAACATCGCTAATATCATCGAACTTCAAGTACTGTTCCCTTTCTTAATAAGCTATTCCATCGAGGACTTCTTGGTGACTGGGACACCACTTTCGAGGCTTGAAGTTCCTACGATATAATATCCCGGCCGTCTGACAAATTTTCTCTCTGGCTTCAGCAACTGAGTTGGCTCCGGATATGAAATCGTCAACGTAAAACTCCTGTTTGATGGCTTCCGATCCAATTGGAAATGCAACACGCTCATTAAAGGCTAACTGGTGATTTCGTCCCGTATTTAACTGTATCCATTTTAAAGATTTCGATATCCTTCTGAGGCGAGTCCCTCCACAGGATGCACTGGTAGAAACAACTTGAGAAAGGTAAATTTAGAGATCACTAGAACCATAAATATTCCAATATATCCTTAACTTAATAACCCATAGGAGTTTTAAGAATACAAGTAGGATGTTTAGAAGTTTGACATATTTCACATTTCCCTATATAATTTCGCACGTCACAGACCATTTTCGGCCAGTAAAAATTACGACGAATGCGCTCCAAATATTTATCTATACCGCAGTGGGCCGATGATGCGTGATCGTGACACGAGCTGATCACACTTTTGCGCAAGTCTTCGAGAACAAACAACTTCCAGCACTCATTAGCATTTTATGAACTGCTCGGAAAACAAGTTCTGTGATAAATATATATAATAGTCATCGACTACCTGAAAGTCTGGTAATTTAGATAACTTAAAATTTTCTCTTAAGCTCGAGTACTCTGTTGATCGAGAGGCCTCGGATTGTATATCAATTTCGGCCAAAGTTTCGATAGTGACGGCAGCAATATCAGCTGTGTCTTGAAAACAGCGTGAGCGAGCATCGGGTACTACGTTTTGTCTCTCTTTTGGATGCTCAATTTCAAAACAAAATCCCTGCATTTTTATCGCCCATCTTGCCTGTCTACCAACCAAGACTTGCATGGTCAGTTAATACTTTAAATGAATGAACCTCAATAAACATACGAAACTTTTTGATAGCTTAACCACTGCAAGACATTCCAATTCCGTTACTGTATAGTTACGTTGGGCTCTATTTAGCTTTTTGGACATGTATGCAATTGGTCGTTCACATCCAGATTCATCGCATTGTGCTAATACCGCACCTACGCCATTTAGGGATGCGTCAAATTGTACGATAAAGGGTTTTTCAAAAATAGGATATATTAAGAATGGTGCAGAGCAGAATTTAGCTTTTATTTCCTCGAATGCAATTTGGGCATTCTCATTACACTCATATGGCTTACTGCCTAGCAGTTCTGCAAGATGAAAGATGATAGTTGAATACTAAGGAATAAATCTCTGGTACCACCCAGTCATCCCCAAAAATCTTCTTAGCTGCTTCTGAGTTTTAGGAACCGGAAATTCCGCAATTGTTCAAATTTTGTCGGGGTTAATTCGTAAAGTACCTTTGCCCACTACGTATCCCAGGTAGTCTACCCTTTCGAAGCAGAATTGACTTTTCTGAATGTTAATAGTCAGTCCTGCTTTTCGCAGTTGAGTGGCAACCTCAGCAAGGTGCAACAAATGTTTCTCAAAACTATTTGATAATACCAACAGGTCATCAAGATATACTAAGACTTGTGACTTTAACTGATATGGAATGGCCTGGTCCATAAGTCGACACATCGTTTGGGGGGCATTTGTTAATCCAAATGGCATTCTTTTAAATTGCTCGATCGCGCAGCGTGAAAGCTTATGTGGATTCTAATTACAGTCGTGGCGGAAATAATGCGTATAGCGCGCATTCACTAATTTTAAATTTCTATTAAAACAACACACACCCTCACAAGCATCAAAGGTGGCTGAATAATCTCAGTCATGACTTCATGGGAATCTTAACGGCTGATCCTTCAATAGAGACGCTTGTGTCTCCGAGACCCGTGACAACTGTCGACGACCTAGTTTTCCTTAACTGAAGTCTCTGTGCGAAACGGGATGTGACCATTGCAACTGAGAGCCTGAGTCTAATAAGGCCCTACAGGGAACCAAGGAAGCAGAACTATTCTTTACAATTACCACTGCAGTGGCCAAGAGCACAACACCAGATTGAAGATCTTCGACAGCAACAGAGGTAGTGGAGTGAACGTGTGGCGACGCTCAAATCAGACGATGTATGCAATGGTGTCGACGCTTCCGTTTCTGGTGAAGCAGCAAAATGCAGCAGGTTATTATGCTTTCCTCCACAAGAACGACAATGACTACTACTGCAAAATCGAATTTTGTGTCCCTTCCTTAGTCAGTTATAACAGAGGGCCAGTTTCTTGACTTCCTTATGCCGAAGGGATGGAGACAAATTTCCAAATTTACTACATGTGTAGATCCCGTGACCAAATGCATCAGAAAAACTGCACCCATTTTGGCTAGTCTCAAGTACAAGAACGCTTTTGCGGTGGTTAGTGTTATGGTTGGATTTGCCCACCTGAGAATTTTTCATATGGGATGACATGGCATGTTGCACGCTCTCCAGCTTTTGACTACGCTTTTCCAGAAATGTGAAGTACTAATCGGCTGTCGGGATATTATTAATGCCTGCGGCCCCCTCCAATTTGGTCTGAGTCTGGGAGTCCAACTTTTGGAAGCAGCGTGTGAACTATTATGCATCCTGAAATTTTCTCCAAACTACCCAAAGTCTGTAACGCACGCATATGCGAATTGACCTTGACCGAAAGCTCACGCAGTTTTGAAGCCGACTCCGAATCTACCATCTTGAGCCCAAGAATCTCATTGATGTGCCCCTGGAAAACAAGACGTTTGTTACTAAATCTTCTATTAACAATATCCAGAGCCACACGATAATTGGCACCGGAAAACTCCAACAATCGAACCGAATCCAGCGCAGGTTCAGACAAACATGAGCGGAGATGCTGCAACTTTTTAATATTAGACAGCTCGGTATCTTTGTCGACAACTGACTCAAATATCGCGATGAAGTCCGAATATTCAGCTTAGCCACCTGAAAACGTTGGTAATTTGACCTCGGGCAAGATCACGTTTTGGTTTGGCAAATCCTCGGGCCGGGCTGATGACGCTGAATATACACGCGAACGCGAGCTTTAACCCTGGCAATCAACTCGTCAAAATCATCGCGTAATTTGCTGCCAATTTCATCGAAATTTAGCTCCTCTAGCGAGTTATGCGCGTGTCATTTGTGTTCTCGCCTCGCATCATTTTTCACAAGCGCTAAATCAGATGACCAAAAACGGAGCACACAAAATGCGACGAATTGTGCGGCTGCGTATGTATATAAGCTGAGCCGGCGAATGACCGCACAAAATGGAGAGCGCGAAAGTCAACTAGCGGCGTCTGTCAGCTCACACAAGCGTTTTGCAAATTATGACAATTTACGAGAATTATTTCCACTTGAATAAACACAATTTAAATTATGCACAATTTTATTTTTTTATTTTTATTTTTCTTATATGCACTGCAATGTTAAATCTAAGATTGCAACCTCTTCTTATGTTTACATGCTTATTTGAGGCGGCTGCTGCTTAATCCAACATACTCCCCCTGTTGGAAGCCCGACTTTCAACAGAATCCTTAAGGGGCAGCAGACACAGCTTGTTTACGGCTCTTCGGATAATTCCAGCCGTACATACCGACATACTCCATCCTTGCCAAGAAACAAATTTACTACCCTGCCAAGCGGCCACCGTATAGGAGGCAGATTTTCTTCTTTATCGAGCACCATGTCGTTGATGCACAACGCCATTTAGCTCGCTGTTGTAGTAGGGTGAGGTAGGTACTCTTCACGTAGGTAAACAAATAACGGCCGACAGAGCGATAGAAATGGCGTTTGGCCAATCTCACTGCCGCCTCCCATAGTCCACCAAAGTCCGGAGAACGGGGGGAATGAATTTCCACTCGATGTCATCAGCGAGGCAGAACTGCCGAACAGCTTCCATGTGGGGGTCGCTAAGCAAGAGACGTTTTAAATAAACCAGCTCATTCTTAGCTCCAACGAAGTTTGTTGCGTTGTCGGACCAGATCTGGCTTGGTTTGCCACGAGTGGCGATGAATCGCTTTGGGGCCCCCAGAAATGAAGCAGTCAGAATGCAGCAGTTGACTAGCTCTAAGTGCATTGCCTTGCTGGTGAAGCAAATGAAGACGCACACGTAGCACTTGATGGGCGACCTCGTACGAACTTCCGACTTGTAGAAGAAATGACCGCAATAATCGACTCCAGTTACGGTGAATGTTCGAACGGCTTCCAGACGCTCCCTTGGAAGACTTGTCATCACAGGTTTGAAGAAACTAGGCCTCGCTCTGAAGCACCTCATACATCCACTGACTGCTTTAGAGACTGTTCTCAATTTACCAATCGGCCAAAATCGAAGTTGAATTTTGGCCAAAAGTGCACGGGGATCAGTGTGTAGTTTCCTCCCTTGAAATTTAACGATGAGAGCTAAGGTGATTGCATGAAGCCGGTGCAATATTTATTTATTTATTATTGGTCGACAAAACGAGTGTCTTCCTCATTATTCAGTATATTATACATACAGTAGATATTGGAATTATATGCTAAAAGCCTAGTTAGAATACACAGTTCTCTAAATAGCATCACCGACCAATGGAGGTGTTTTATTTGCCAGCCCGGCCAGCTGTGCTCCTTTTCACAGCTAAATTTGTCAGTGACGCTAGTAGGAAAAAGTGTTGTAAAATTAAAAATAATCTTAGTTTGCTGTATTAATTAATAAAATACAATAAATAGGAAAAAAGAAAGTAAGAAGATTGTTAATAAAGTAAAGACATGTAAGCTAGATAGATATATAGAGTGTTAAGTAGATGGGACAGAGAGAAAAGTAATGGGAAATCACTGACCCGGGGGGGAAAATTTACAGCCTGTCCGGCAAGCTATGCCCCTGCTCATAGCTGGGAATGGTTGGTGACTTCCCGAAGGTATCCTGAAAGCAACGATTTTATTAGGGGTAGAGAAAGTTCGGTAGAGAAAACGTGATGTAAACTATTATAATTTTTACATAGCACGCGAAAAGGATTGTGCATAGCGTAGTCTGTTGTGCACGTAGACAGGAATAAGGGGCGGTACTTTCTGGTTGGTCTAGACGGAACAGAGAATCGAAGACGCGCTAGCAGAAAATGAGAATCTATATCGCCAATAATCAACTTATGTAGAAGGACAACACCGAGAATTGTCCTACGGTTGGTTAACGACGGAAGGTTAAGAAGAAGCATCCTGCTGGAGTAGGATGGCAACCGAAGATTAGGGTCCCAATTTAAACCTCGTAAGGCAAAAAGCAGAAATTGCTTCTGAACAGATTCAATACGGCTATGATTATACTGCGGAGACCAGATGCAAGAGCAGTATTCAAGGATAGGGCGAACAAGAGAGACGTACAGAAGTTTAGTTATAAAAAGATCGTTAAACTCTTTAGACCATCGTTTAATGAATCCAAGTACACCTTTTGCTTCATTAACGATGGTATCTATGTGAAGATTGAAACAGAGTTTAGAATCAAAAATAACGCCTAGATCCTTAACTGTTAGTATACGTTGCAAAGGGGTATTGTCGATTGTATAACTGACAAGATAAGGTGTAGTATGATTAAATGTCATAAACATACACTTTGAACAATTCAGATGCAATTAATTGGTCGAACACCAAAGTTGCATAGCGTTCAAATCGTCTTGTAGACGAGAATGCTGTAGGGGGTTAATGTATGATAGAATAAGTTTCACATCATCCGCATACATGAGTACACGGGCATGTGATATAACGGAGGGGAGATCATTTATAAAAAGAGTAAAGAGTAAAGGTCCAAGATGACTACCTTGAGGAACACCAGAAGTAACGTGAACTTGTTTAGAGGTAGTCAGCCTCAGCATTACTCGTTGGGTCCTACCTTTTAAATAAGAATTAATCGACAGCAAAAGAGACGGAGGGAAACCTATTCGGTCAAGTTTAAAAAGTAAAATGTCATGGTGCACAGAGTCAAACGCCTTACTGAAGTCAGTATAAATGACATCAGTTTGCATTTTCGAAAGAAAAGCATCATTTACCAAGGAAGTAAACTCAAGCAGATTGGTCGTAGTTGACCGATTCTTCACGAATCCATGTTGAACAGGGGAAACAACTGATTAGCAGAAATGCTGCAAATTCGAAGTGATTATTTTTCCAAATAATTTAGGAATAGCGGACAGTTTTGCAATGCCCCAGTAATTTTGCAATGGATAAAGAAGGTAAGAACTGCACTCCTTAAGTAGACAACTAGGAATATTGTCAGGCCCAGGAGAGTAAGAAGATTTTAAGGAGTTTATAGCTAAAAGGAGAGAGGAGTGTGAAATAATAGGAGGTGGTATAGAACTAGAGGAAGAAATAGTATAAGGGTAAGAATTATTATTAGGGCAGACTGAGGAGTAAGTTGATTGGAAAAAAATAGCAAAGAGGTTAGCAGAATCAGAGTCATTACTAGCTTTATCCATCCCGAAAGAAAAAGAAGTTGGCAAACTTGAAGATTTACGCTTCAAGTTTACAAAATTGTAAAACTGTCTCGGATTTTGGGCAAATTGCCTTTTACAACGAGTTAGATAATTCTCATAGCATTGAGAATTCAGAAGAAAGAAGTTCGACTTCACTATGGAATATTTAGCCAAGTCTGCACACGAACCAGACTTTTTAAAATATTTAGATTTTAAGTTTTTAAGCTGTGACAATCTGGGAGTTAACCAGGGTGGTTTTGAAAAAGTAGTCGAAGGAATTGACTTGGGAATACTCATATCTAAGAGGGAGTTTAGGGTGCTATAAAAAAAAGTAATAGCAGTATTCATATCAACCGAGTCATATAAGAAGACCAATCGGTTGCATAAATAAGCTGATTCAGCAATGAATAATTCCCTTTGCGAAAGCAGCGGCGGGGCTTATTGGCTGATGAGCACGAAATGAGACGATTACAATTGAACATTGTAATCTCTAAAGTCGGATGATATACATCCTCAGGAAGAGATAAAGGAGCGGACCTAGACACATTAGAAATAAGGTAGTCGTTAGCAAATACAAGGTGAAGTGTTCTATTCAAATGATTATAAATTGAATTTATTTGAAACAACGAAAGATCAAGCATGCAGTCTGTAAAATCATGCTGTGCTGAGGGCACTAGATAATTTTCGGCAGTGAATAATGACCACGAGATGTTCGGCAAATTAAAATCACCCAACACCATAAATAGGTCATTATCACGCACGTGTGAAGAAACTTCCTTAATACAAGTAATATGTTTCATATAAACTTGAATATCAGAAGAAGGAGGCACATAAGAGCATGTAATATAGATATTCCGTGTAGGAAAAGACACCTTAACTTATACAATCTCAGCGTCAGTAGGCGTACTAAAACAGAAAAGTTCTGACTGGAGAGTGGCTTTAACGGCAATTAACACCCCACCACCTCGAGTAGGCCGATCATTTCTATGCAAAATATAACTATTCGAAAATATCTCAAAATCGGATATGGTTGAATTTAACCATGTTTCTGAAAAGGCTATTATATCCGAGTCGAAGGAAGTACTGGCCATGAAAAGATTTTTAAGCTTTGAAATAAGACCTCTGACATTCTGATAATGAATACAGATTTGGTCAGAAGGTGAAGTTAGTTTTTTGGGGCAGAAATGGTACCCTGTGTTGAAGGGACTGGAAGGGTGACAGGCTGGTTTCGCCTTTTTGGCTTGAACTCGTGAACAATCATGTGTGGAGGCCAAAATTTGGGATCACAAATGATTGGGAACATATCATGTGAAGCATTTATTTTGAATGATGATATTTCACGAGGGGTGGAGAAATTAAATTTGGTTATGACACGCTAGCAGAAGATTTGCTAGCAATATAGGCAGCCAATGACTCAGAAGTGGTGTCCGACGAAAGTCGGATGGGGCTGCAGATAATACAGGAGTCGGAGGATTTAAAGAGGCACCATTATTGTTTTTAACAATCTAGGCAAGACTACGCGCAGGTCTATCTTTGCGGCCAGGAGCTGACGGGGCTGAGTTTGGATAACTGGGACAGTATCAGGTACGGGATCTACTGAAAATACTATAGGAGATGAAACGGGAGATAAATCCAAGTTGCTAGGTATGGACATGAAAGGCGTAGGTGTCTGAACAGACGTAGAGGGCAATTGCAAAAGATGAGGCTCCAACCGGCGTTGAGTTGGAGACTCGAATTTATATTTGGCAAGCAACTCAAAACTCAAGTCAAAATTACTCGACAGCTGCTTAGCCACATAATTAAATTTTAAGAATTGATTTCTCACAGAATTATACATTCTGGAGAAATCAATTTGCTTGTTGATGCAATCTGGGCACGACCAACGCAAGCCACCGCAGCTCTTCTTGGCAACTGCAGTGATCTTGTCGCAATCACGCCCTGTGAGACCTGCACATTTAGCATGCATCATACTCTCACACAGCCAGCAATTAACAAATTGCGGCTGTGCAGAATCATCAGCCTGCTTGAACGTGCAAGGTTTCTTACAGCACGACATAATTTCTATCAACTTTAAAAGATAAGCAGAAGATGCGAGAGCGCGAGCAAAACGAAAACGGTGCACAAAAATAGAGCAAGTAAACACTCAAAAAACAATTATCTTACACAAACAAAGTGTTTGGAAAGAAAAGCAATAGCAAAAATTTGCGAGAGAGCGATGCACAAGCAGAAACATGTAGCAGCGAACACACGCACATACAAGTGTATGCACAAGGGAGCACCAAAGCAAAAGAAACAAAAACAGGCAATAACAACAACACGGAACTGACGCCGCGTTTTATAAATGCTATAATTAACAGACTTACGCTGCACAACAGATAGCACTTTGCACAATTTATAAAAGCTTTTTAAATAATGCACCATAAATGCAAAATTTAGAAATAAAAAGCAGGGTTGAAGCGCAAAAATATATAAAAATCTTGGAGCACAAGTAAAACACGTCAATCACTCTCAACTGAGAACTTTCTCTCTATAACGGGATGTTGCGCATCATAGTCCAGCGATGAATTGCTAAGCCGGCCACCAACACGGCGGAGGTCCCTTCATCCAGAAGTGGTGTAAGAGATGCGATGGAGCTGGATATTTTCACGTTTCCATGAGATTGAATCTCCTTGATGTCATTCCACAAATTTGCTCTCTGTATAACCCGAAGAAGAATCCGAGTGCCGTGATGAATGTCTGCAACAGTGAGTCCATGATGCCTTATACGCTTCATAAATTTGTACACGTAGCCAAATAAGCGCTGCATGAGTCAAATGAGTTTGCGTGCTTGCATCCCAGAGTTAAATCTACATGCGGTGACTTAATGATCAGTACTCTTTTCCTCGATTCATTGGTTGGAGTTTCAGGCAGACAGGATGCCGGCCAATTTAGGCGACCATCTAATAGATACGATGGACCATGAATCCAGAGCTCCGATTGGGCTAGGACGTTGGGAACTGTACCTCTAGAAAGAATGTCAGCTGGATTTCTGTCCGGCGGAACATATCGCCACTCCATACTGGCAGTGAGTTCTTGTATGGCAGCCACACGATTTGCCACGAATACCTTAAATTTGTAGGGCTCATCTCATATACAGGATAGGACAACGGACAAATCGCACCAGCAATAAAACTGGCCGGCAAAGATGTCTGTGCGCTTGATTTCATGCATCAGATTAGCCAGCAGCTTCGCTCCCCATAATTCCAGTTTTGGAGCAGTCAATGTTTTTAATGACGCAACTCGAGACTTCGAGCAAATGATACGACTTGTCGCTAGAGGACGGGCCACCAAGTAGATGCAGGCTCCATAGGCATCCACACTGGCATCGCAAAATCCATGTATTTCAACAACAGCTCCTTCGAAGAGTATCACTCTGGGAAACGATACATGACGAATTTTGCGAAAACTGCTGAATAGCTCCCTCCAGGTCGTATCCCGTGCGATCGGCATGCTTTTGTCCCAAATTAATTTGTCCTTACAAAGCTGTTTAAAAAAGATCTTTGCTTTCGTTATGACTGGTCCCAAAAGTCCAAGCTGATCATAGAAACGGACAACAATAGACAGATCTGAGCGCCTGCAGTGTTTGACTGTAGTATCAAGAACAGAAAATGAAAATTGCAACCGATCGATCGCTGGATTCCATACAAAACCAAGCGCCTTGGTAACATCGCTTCCATCATGGAACTTCAAGTACTTTCCCTTTCTTCATAAGCTATTTTATCGAGGACTTCTTGGTGACTGAAACACCACTTCTGAAACTTGAAGTTTCCACGAGATAATATCCCGGCCGTCTGACGAATTTTTTCTCTTGCTTCAGCAACTGAGTTGGCTCCGGATATAAAATCGTCAACGTAAAACTCCTGTTTGATGGCATCTAATTCAATTGGAAATGCAACACGCTCATCGAAGGCCAACTAGTGCATTGCGTTATGACTGGTCCCAAAAGTCCAAGCTGATCATAGAAACGGACAACAATAGACAGATCTGAGCGCCTGCAGTGTTTGACTGTAGTATCAAGAACAGAAAATGAAAATTGCAACCGATCGATCGCTGGATTCCATACAAAACCAAGCGCCTTGGTAACATCGCTTCCATCATGGAACTTCAAGTACTTTCCCTTTCTTCATAAGCTATTTTATCGAGGACTTCTTGGTGACTGAAACACCACTTCTGAAACTTGAAGTTTCCACGAGATAATATCCCGGCCGTCTGACGAATTTTTTCTCTTGCTTCAGCAACTGAGTTGGCTCCGGATATAAAATCGTCAACGTAAAACTCCTGTTTGATGGCATCTAATTCAATTGGAAATGCAACACGCTCATCGAAGGCCAACTAGTGCATTGCGCGCACGGACTGAAATGATGCTGATTTGGTCCCTTATATTACTGTATCCAACTTAAAGATTTCGATATCCTTCTGAGGCGAGTCCCTCCACAGGATGCACTGGTAGAAACTATCAGGCTAAGTCACTCGGGCACAGCGATACATTTTGCAAATGTCAGCTATCAGAGCAACAGGATATGTGCGGAAGCGAATTAAAATGTGAAACAACTTAGGTTGAATGATTGGTCCCGCCATCAGTACATCATTAAGAGAATATCCAGAATCAGTTGTCGCTGAGCCATCGAAAACAACACGAAACTTGGTTGTGGTGGTGTATTCCTTCAAGACGCAATGATGTGGGAGGAAATATTTACAACAGCCACTCAACTCTGGACAAACTCGCGACATGTGATTCAGATCCAGAAATTTTTTGATAAATACCGAGTACTGTTCCTTTAGATGCGAATTCCGACCCAATTTTCGCTCTGAGGAGTCGACGATAAGCCTGGCCATAAGACTCTTCTAGAAGCTCTGCACTCCGCTTCATCTGCACTCCGCTTTAGAGGCAACCGCACTGAATACTCGCCGGATGGTAAGCGGGAGAAGTTATTGGCAAAGTGCTGCTCGCATTCCAACTCCTCTTTGGTGGCTTTTATCATAAGCTCATCCAAACTTTGAACTTCTCAATAACGCCGAACCAACTCATCCAAACGAACGTTGAACTGACCAGCTTCGCTATCAAGAGTGAGGCCAGCAGCCAACAACGAGGTACTGCGTAGACTCTCAAGCCCACCAGTAAAGACCCAGCCTAGTCGAGTTTTTTGCAGAAGAGGTCCTGGCGAAAGCTCAATTTGCCCAACACACAAAAGCTCATAGAAAAGGCTAATTGGTAGTTTCGATGCCTTTCTATATGCCACTTTTGTTTTGTGTTTCCTTCTTTGGTTCTGTTCGAGCTACCGTAGCGGTTTCCTCCGGCTCAACATCGACATCCATATCGTCGGCTGCCTTTGGAGTGGCTGGTTTCTGTCCTTTCGATTTCCTTTTCCTTAGGCTTGGATAACCCCAGTTCTGGGAAGTTGTCGGTCTGCGCGGCTTCGTTCTCAACCAGTTATGAAAGAATGCCAAATTTGTTGCCATCGAATACCTTTGCTGCTGCTTGTATTTTAAGACTTTTCAACTGGCCTGACATGCTGGCAGAGCCGGCTGTTTGTGCCCGGAGACCCATTAGCTCTTCCATAATCGAGTGGTATTCTGTGGATTTCATCCATATGCTTTCAGTTTTTCGAGCTTACCGCATGCGTTCTCATGCTCGTTGTTGAGATCTATTTGTCGCGGTGTATTGTTTTATTTTGCAGCTGCCAATTTGCTTTTTGCATACAGCGATTGATGTACTTGTCTTTGGCCCTTTGGGTGCAATGCCGACTTGCTTTTGTGCACTTTGGCATTCTTGGATTTTTCACTTTTTCCGTAGTTTTCGATCGGGTCGCATTGTTCGTCACTTGTAGCCGTAAGTTTTCACAGTGTTTTAGGGTTCAGGTTGATCATGTGTTTTTCCGCAATTGCTCCCGTGCTTGAAGCGGATTCAAATTCACTTGTTCAACACATTTATATTTCTATTTCATTATTGGTCACAGTAGGTTACATGGTAAAAAACTTTGATACCTTATTAAATAGTACAGCTGATTAACAAAGTCAAGTTAACTTAATTTTAGGTTTTACATTTCATGTTGGCTTTCTCTTTTAGCTTACCCAGGCGTTTGTTATGTTTTGGTGTAGTTGGAAACGAAAGGCTCGTGTTGAGTAAAAACCTGAATTTCATTATGTTAATTTTGATTTCTTTGGTTTTTGTCTTAAGGCTAACTTAATTAATAATATCAGGGAGCTTGAGAACTAGTTAACTGGATAGAGGATGAGATGGGAGGTAGGAAATATTTATACAATAGGAGAGAGAAGATATGTTGCGACAAATAATAAGATGAGCTTTTTGTTTTTATTGTTTGATGTTCAATGTGATTCCATCGTTAGAATGAATAGACCACCTTTTTCTATGTTAGTATATTAAGTTGTTCTGAGAGTTGTTTATTATTCCCTTCTCTTTGAGACTGCTTAAATGGCTTATAGTTAGATGGTCGGTTGGGAATCCGTCTGGGATCCGGACCTGCTCTAGGCTTTTTAATATTTGTTGGTTTGTACTGTTGTGATTTTGTTCTAGGAACTTTTCAATTATTTTAAATATGATTTTGAGTTAGGTATTTATCTTAGTGAGTGGGATATGGTGGATGCGTCTTTCAAATAGAAGTATTTCTTCTATTTGTTTAGACTTCGGGATCATTGCTTTCAGTTTTAGTATGGGAGTTATTCTGCTGCGCTTCCATTGAAAAGAACTGCTTCCAACACCAAATGCAGCTCGCGCTACGTGCTCGATTGTAGTAATAAATATAAATTAAAAAAACAAGTTCCCTTGGCAGGGATCGAACTCACAACTAACCGCACTACTTGCCACCGTCTTTACTCAACAGCCACACCATTAGAAAAAAAAATAAGAATTTCCTCTGTAGGGCTCGAACTCGCGATGGACCACACCACATGCCACCGCCTCTACTCAACAGCCTCACCATTAATTAACTTCAGTGAGAAAATAACGAATTAAAATAGCAGCACAGAAAACAAAACAATCGCAATTGCAATGCTGTTGATAGAATTCGAAGCAGACGTGCCTGAATGTGTGTGTGTACATGTATACAGAAATTCTTGGAATTTGCGCTTAGCGCTGCTAACACGTGGGCAATTAAAACACATAACATAACGTTACATTTCTGAACCGATCTTAATGAATTTCTAAAGTATATCTTATTGCACCACAGAATAATTATGTATTCTCAGTTAATTGCATTAAAATTGTAGCTTAAATTGGTGGGAAACACAATTTAGGATATTAGCTTGATTTATAGCTATGAGGTAGTAGCAGGAATGTGGCGATATAAAATGAAAGATACTTAATATATGTATACTATTCTAGAAGCTACATGTCAAGTTTTACTCGGCTCTTGATGCTAATAAAGAATATATATAATTTATGCGGTCGGAGATGCTTCCTTCTGCCTGTTACATACATTTGCACAAATACATTAAACCTTTTTTAGCCATTTTCAATGGGTTCAGGGTATAAAAGCAGAGAAAGCCAAAAATATATTCTCAATCAAAAGTCTGCTTAACTTAAAATAAAAATTGTGGCCTTCAAAGCCAGCAAAATAAAAAAAACAATGCCACAACTGCCAACGGTATTGCCATGTCGCTAGCAATTATAAAATGCAGGATTGATGCATCAAATGCACTGCTGACCACGCCTCTTGGCAATGCAGTATTAAAAAAACTGACAACCCCGCAGAATGTAATAATCCACAATGTGTGAACTGCAAGGGTCAACACGCAGCAAATGCAAAAACTACTAAAATTGTAAATAAGCGGATTAGTGCTGCACAATGAAACTCGAAAAAAATTATCAAAGCCACTACAGTAGCCACTGTAAGTAGGATTAAAAATAATGTCCCATTCGCCTCGCTGTTCAAAAAAAAACAGCTGAGATAATGCCTGATTTCCGTCAGCCACAACTCCCCAAAAACCTGTTTGTCACCAACTCGGCATTGAAGAAGCTAACAACACTCTAACAAATCTTGACGCAATCAATAGCTATAGTGTCCAAGCCTTTGCCAAAAATGTTTTCACCCGCATAGACATCATGCAGAAACTAACCACCAGGCAACCTTAATATATGTCATATATTAGACTTTCTCTCTCAAATCTCCAAATAAAAAGACCTCCCTTAAATGTATCTTTCAAAACGTTAACTCACTCATCTCACTACAGAAAAGGAATGAATTAGACCAATTCCTAAATAGACATAGGTCAGACTTAATGCTCATAGTAGAGTACCGTCTAGGCAACAGAAATTCTATTCAATGCCACCCAGAAAATGGTAATAAGTGCGTCGCTATATACATTAAAAACGGCATACATTTTGAAAGCTTAGATATCCCGCCACTACGCTTCATCGAAGTCGTGGCAATTAAACTCTCGTATATATTCTCGCTCAGAAACACCCAAAACTTCATATCAGTCTCATTATACAAACGTCCCAACGACCCGCATCTTACCAACGAAATGAATGCGCTATTAACCTCCTTAAACCATATTGGAAAAAGTGACCAAGTAATCATAGGTTTCGACCTAAACGACAAACATCCCAGTTGGCATGTGCCTCACCATAGCCCAGCCCACATAAACGGGGCCGGTAAAACACTTCAAACCTGGCTTCTAGGACAACCCAACCTAGTTCTTTACCCACCCAAAGAACCCAGTCGTCCCAATAACTCTAACAGCTCAGTCATTCTAAGAAGACCACTTGCAAGATCTTCCAATCTATGCCCTGAAGAAATAGACACACACGTCGAGGAATTTAATTCCGCATCAAATAGCGCACTGGCTTCGCCAGATGCCATTCCCAAAAGAACTATGCACCCATCCAAACCCTGTAATACAGTTGAGCTGAGCGCACAATGCCTTGCTCTTATCAAGCAGAAGCGCGTCAACACTCCCTGTCATTCGATGAAAAGTCACAGCTAAAATCCTTAATCTCCATCCTCACGGTCCAAATCAATAATACAGTAATACATAAGGCCGAGTAAGACTACATTAAAATCCCTAACACATAATAATCCAAACCACCAAACAGACGTGCCGTTTCAACACAATATCCACCTAACAGCCACTGAGCATAATGAAATCGACATTAATGTCCCCATCGTTATTAAGTCGAAGTTTGAAAAAGTCAATGCTCTACCTGGTCATTCGAGAAAATACATAAGCACAATGACAACATGTCTAATGGTAGCCCCGAGCTTAAGCAACACACCAACTTTGACATAATCAACTTTGATCCCAGCCGAAGAGCAGACGGCAACTGGGAAAACACAGAGAAGAGCTTGGTTTTAATTTGGATCAAATTAAAAAATAGTAAAAAAAACCATGGGCCCAGATAGCAGTAGTAATTACCTTCTAAAATATTGCAATATGCTGGTCCTCAAACACCCAGAAGTTCTCTTCAACCATTGCTTTAACTCAGGCTACTTCCGAAATGCCTTGAAGTGCAGCAGAATAACTCCCATATTGAAACAGAATGCATACCCACAAAGCGTACAAGGGTAAAGGCCAATCTCAATCCTCTCTGCTATTAGGCTCCTATTCAAAAAAATGTTAATTTCACAAATGAAAAAACACTTAGACATCCACCAAATACTCAAACACTGTTGCTTCATATTAAAAAACATCGCTAGATAACGTGTTACAATAGCCTGTGCCAGTGACTTCGAAAAAGCCAGCCCAGACGGCTTAGAACAATCGCTAATCCGCGGCATGGCTGCAAGTGTGCCACAGGGTTCCCTGCTAGCACCAATATTATATAATATCTACCTTGCTGACCTAACAGCCTTCATGCTGACCCCCATCTCTACTTGGACATCCAGCCGATCGTCTACACAGACGACATTCTGTTACTAACTTCAGGTGCGCAGAAACCGACTTCAATAGATATTTAGTCCAATTTTGCAAATTCTTTGCTAAATGGCAAGTTACGCTTAACTCTTATAGGTGCGAGGGATGTATTTTCAAGGGCCCAAGGCTCAAAAATATATTCAAAAACGCTAGGAAATTCAACCCTAGCCTCTTTATAACTGCATACACAGAAATCCAACTTAGGCCAAAGATAAAATATATAGAAGTCATATACAATGAAACACTTACATTTCAAGAGCACATTGAACATACCCTTAAGCGGACAAAAATCCAACGGCATCAAATCCCACCCAAATGGCCAATTAATCAAAATAGGTTCACTTGCCTATAAGAAATTGATCCAACTAATCCTAATTCATGGCCGCATCGGTTGGTTCAATATTAAACCTAGACAAACGGAAGAAAAACGTATTTTCGTTGCATACCAAACTGAAAGCTATACAAGATCTCAAAGACGAATCGAACAGACACCATCATATTTAAAATAATTAAAAAGTTCCAAGAACGAATCCGCAACAGTACAAACCAACAAATATTAGATAGCATAGAGCAAGTCCGGATCGCGGTCGGATTCTCAACAGGCCATCTAACTATAAGCCATATAAACAGTCTTAAAGAGAAGGGAATAAGAAACGACTCTTAGAACAACTTAATATTCTACTATAGAAAACAGTGGTCTATCGATCCTAACGATGGACTCACATACTACATCAAACAATAAAAACAAAATGCTCATCTTATTATCTGTCGCAACATATCTTTTCCCTTTCTTTATCCTATAGTAAAAAAACTTCTACCTCCTATCTCTCCCCCCATCCAGCTATCTAGTTCTTAAGCTCCCTGTTATTTCTAATTAAGCTAGCTTTAAGACAAAACACCAACTAAATCAAAATTAACATAATGAAATACTCAGCATGAGCCTAGAATTACACCAAATCATAAGCATTAAGAACTTAAATCGAAATAATAATAAGTAATAGACTTAATGCCTGGATACTCTAGAATCGCAAGCCAACATGAAATGTAAGACCTAAAGTAAAGTTAACATGATTTTGGCAATCAAGGCTGTACTATTGAATAAGGTACCAAAATGTATTACCATGAAACCCACTATGACCAATAGCAGTTGCAACATACGCATCTCCTGTGATTGCCCAAGCAGCCTCAGCCGAGAAAAAGGTGTCTACTAAAAAGGCAGCGTCCGCATCAAAATCAAAGAAGCCAACAACTCCGCCATCGCACCCACCAACACAACAAATGGTAAATGCATCGATAAAAAATGTAAAGGAACGTGGTGGCTCATCCCTTCCCATGCCTAGAAACTAGACCCGTTCATTGAGAAGTACCTAAAGAACGCAGTTGTCAGTGGATAGTTAAAAAAGAAAGAAAAAAACAGAAACCATAAAGGCTAAACTTACAACAGCAAAAGCTAAGCCAAGCGCAAAAACCCAAGACCACAAGTGCTAAACCGAAAAAAAGTCTTGTCGGCTACGACCCCGAAGAAAACTACTGTCAAGAAGCCAAAAGCGAAGAGTTCTTCGTCTTTTCTTCAGCAAATATAATAAATGACATGTCTAGCTCATATAGGCTGCCATAAGTCATGACCCATATGTGGAGCTAAAATAAAAATTGAATTCGGCTTATCAACTTATCATTGTTAATACTACATAATTGTAAATATAAAATAAATTACAAGGAACGGCAAAGGCATCGAATATGTCAACAAATTTGATGCCCTTTCCCAACTAGATGATAACGAAGCTACACAGTATGACGAGTTCCCAGAACTGGGCCCCTCCAAGCCTAAGAAGAACAAGAAATCGAAGGGCCAGAAACCTGCCACTCCCAAAGCAGCCGACGATATGGACGTCGACGATGAGCCGGAGGAAACCGTTGTGGTAGCCCCAATTAAACCAAGGAAGGAACTACCTGGACCAACCAAAACAAAAGAGCCGAATAACAAGCCATTGAAACTACCCATTATCGCAACATATAATGTGAATCCAAAGGAACTGACAGGTATGTTGCGACAAATAATAAAAACTTAGCACTTCACACTTAGTATTACCAACAATAATATAACCCATATTAATGTCTTTACCCTCGAAAATTTCCAAGAGACTTAGAAGCTATTAGACCTTTCCAATAAAAGCTATTTTACCTACACCGCCAGAGAACTAAAGCCTTACTCCATAATTATTACAAATTACCGCAGCAAATCTTCTGAGAAGATGAAGTAAAAATGCTGTACATTAAACCTGTCCCGACCTGAAAATCATTTGCGTCAAACCATATAAAAAGAACTTTTGGCTGGTCCAAATGGAAAAAACCGAAAAAGCCAAAACTATATTCTCTATAAAAAGTCTACTCAACTGTAAAATAAAAATTGAGGCCTTCAAAGCCGAAAATTAAATAAAACAATGCCACAACTGCCAACGGTATTGCCGTGTCGCTAGCAATTGTAAAATGCAGTATAGATGCATCAAATGCACCGCGGACCACGCCCCTGGGCAATACAGTATCAAAAAAACTGACAACCCATCAGAAAACAATTAAACACAATGTGTCAACTGCAAGGGTCAACACTCAGCAAATGCAAAAATTTGCCAGGTCAGAGTAGCAATCACTACCAAAATTAAAAATAAGCGAAGTACCACTGCACAACGAAACTCGATCAAAATCACCAAAGCCACTACGGTACCTACTGTAAGCAAAATTAAAATTAATGCCCCATTCGCCTCGCTGTTCAAAAAAACAGCTGGGACAAGGCCTGATTCCCGTCAGCTGTAACTTCCCAAAAACCTTGTTGTCACTAACCCGGCATAGAAAAATCATCTTGCCAACAATCTGGCCACAAAGCCACAAACCACAAATCTTTCGCTTGAGACAATCAACAGCGATAGTGTCCAAGCCTTTGGAAAAGATATTTACACCTGCATAGACATCATACAGAAACTAACTAAAAAATACTTCTCCAGCCAAGCCCAAAATGAGTCAGATACTCTCAAAATTAAACAAGCCCTACTTTTAGACTTCATCATGCAAATCGCACAATAAAAATTACCTTAAATGTATCTTTTAAAGCTTCAACTCAATCATCTCACCACAGAAGAATCATGAGATAGATCAATTCCTTAATAGACATAGGCCAGACTTTATGCTCATAGCAGAACACAAACTAGCCATCCCACTACCAGTTTCTAAGCCAAAATGAGAAAGCTCCCCATACAAGACATGCGCAACGCCACCCACAAAATGGTGGTACGTCCGTCGCTATATGCGTAAAAAACGGCATAACGTTTGAACGCTTAGATATCCCGCCACTACGCTTCATCGAAGCCGCGGCAATTAAACTTTCATACAAAGACTCGCTCAGAAACACCCAAAACCTCATAGCAGTCTCATTATACAAACGTCCCAACGACCCGCTTCTTACCAACGACATAAATACGCTACTCACCTCCTAAAACCCTATTGGAAAAAGAGACCAGGTAATCACAGGTTGCGACCTAAACGCCAAACACCCCATTTGGCATGCTCCTCACCATAGCCCAGCCCACATAAACGGCGCCGGTAAAACACTTCAAACCTGGCTTCTAGGACAACCCAACCTAGTTGTTTACCCATCCAAAGAACCTAGTCGTCCTAATAACTCTAACAACCCATCCTCAATAGACTTCTTCATATGCTCTACAGAACTCCAAACGGAAAATAAGTCTCTCTGCAACACAATAGATGAATTCCCATCAGATCACTTCGGGGTAACCCTAAAAATACAACTAGGCCAATTTAAACTTATAAGCAAAGTTCCAAAAATAGTCCATAAATTCGACAGTATCAACACAGATATATGGATCTCTGTCATTCTAAGAAACCTCAGACCAATTACAAGATCTTCCAGCCTATGCCCTCTAGAAATAGACACACACATCGAGGAACATAATACCTTCCTTATTGCTGCACTGGACTCGCCAGATGACATTCCCAACACAGTTAAACTGAGCGCACAATGACTTGCTCTTATCAAGCAGAAACGAATCATTAGAAGATACCTCTTTAGGAGTCAACAGTCACTATCTTTCGATAAAAAGTCACAGCTAAAATTCCTAATCTCCGACCTCACAATCCAAATCAATAGTCACATCCACACCAGCAACCTTAGACACATAGAAACCCGCTTGAAATATATAAAGCCGTATAAAATTAACTTAAAATCCTTAAAGCTTAGTAATCCAAGCCACCAAACAGACGAGCCTTTTAAACACGATATCCATAACAGCCAATGAGCATAATGAAATCGAAATTTGAAAAAGTCAATGCCTTAGCCTGGTCATTCGAGAAAATCCACAAGCAAAATGACAACATGTCTAATGGTAGCCGCGAGCTTAGGCAACACACCGTCCGCATAAACAGGCGGTGCCTATCGCACGGCAACTGGGAAAACTCAGAAGAGCTTGGCTTTACAAACGCCAAGCAACTTATTGAGTGGATCAAATTAAAAAATAGCACAAAAACCATGGGCCCAGATGGCAGTAGTAATTACCTCGTAAAACATTACAATATGTTGGTCCTCAAATACCCAGCAGTTCTTTTCAATCACTGTATTAACTCTGGGTACTTCCCAAATGCCTGGAATACAAAATGGGCCTCATATACAAAATGGGCAATACCTTCCGGTTTAACCCAAATACTACACATATCATTCAGACCTACCTCACAACCCGTTCTTTCTATGTCGCCAGCCCAGACGGCTTAGAACAATCGCTTATCCGCGACATAACTGCAGGTGTGCTACAGGGGTCACTTCTAGCCCCAAAATTATATAACATATATCTTGTTGACCTACCAGTTTTCAGAGAAATCCCCTCCTCAACTTCAACAGCGCGCATCCAGCCGCTCGTCTATGCAGACGATATCTTACTACTATCCTCAGGTGCATGGATAGCAAGCGCAGAAATGGACCTTAATAGATATCCAGACCAATTATGCAAATACTTTGGCAAATAGCGACTTAAGCGTAACGCTAATAAGTGCGAGGGATGAATTTCAAGGGCCCAAGGCTCCAAAGTATATTTAAAAACTCCAGGAAATTCAACACTAAACTTTATATTATTGGCATCACAGAAATCCAAATTAGACCAAAGATAAAATACTTAGGAGTCATATATGATCAAATTTCAAGAGCACATCGAACACGCCCTTAAGCGAACAAAAATTCAACTGCACCCAATCCACCATATCTATAAACCCCTAAACTCAAGTTATTAAAATAGGTTCACTTGCCTATAAGAAACTGATCCAACCAATCCTAATCCATGGCCAGATCGGTTGGTTCAATATTAAATCCAAACAAATAGAAGAAATACGTCTCTTTGAAAGACGCAGGGTCCTGCCTTAGGTAAATGCTCCCGCATACCCCACTCACACAGACACATACCAAATTCAAAGCTTTACAAAATCTCAAAGACGAAACGCGACACCCCTATATTTAAAATAATTGAAAAACTCCTAGAACGAAACAGTAACTTTATAAACCAACAAATACTAGATAGTATAGAGCAGGTTCGGATCCCGGTCGGATTCTCAAGAGACCATCTAACTATCTAACCATATAAAGAGTCTCAAAGAGAAGGGCAAAATACACGACCCTCAGAATAACCTTATATTCTACCATAGAAAAAGGCAGTCCACTGACCCTAATGGACTCGCTTACAACATCAAGCAATAAAAACCAAATGCTCATCTTATTATCTGTCGCAATATATCTTCTCCCTTTCTCTCTATCTCCTATTGTAAGAATATTTCCTACCTCCTATTTCTTCCCCTACCCAGTTAACTAGTTCCTTAGCTCCCTGTTATTACTAATTAAGCTAGCTTAAAGACAAAACACCAACAACATCAAAATTAACATAATGAAATCCAGGTTTTACTCAGCATGAGCTTAGAATTACACCAAACCATAAGCATTAATAACTAAAATCGAAATAATAATAAGTAATAGACTTAACGCCTGGATACTCTAGAAGCGCAAGGCAACATGAAATGTAAGACCTAAAGTAAAGTTAACTTGACTTTGTCAATCAAGGCTGAACTGTTGAAAAAGGTACCAAAATGTATTACCATGAAACCCACTGTGAACAATAAATAATTGTCTAAAAATTGTCGAAAATATTCAACTGAACAGTGAAAAAAGTGAACTTAAGATGTCAGATTCCGCAGTTGCAACGTCCGCATCTCCTGTGATTTCCCAAGCAGCCTCAGGCGAGAAAAAGGTGTCAACTATAAAGGCAGCATCCGCAACAAAGTCAATGAAGCCAACAGCTCCGCCATCGCACCCACCAACTCAACAAATGGTAGATGTATCGATAAAAAATTTAAAGGATCCTGATGGCTCATCCCTTCTGGCAATTAATGCTAGTGCGATGCCCAGAAACTAGCCCCGTTCATTAAGAAATACCTAAAGAATGCAGTTGTCAGTGGAAAGTTAATCCAAACAAAGGGAAAGGGTGCGTATGGTTCGTTTAAACTATCTGCATCCGCCAAAAGGATCCCAAGCCAAGGGCGGTCTCCGCTGTCGAGAAGAAAACACAGAAGGTGAATGCTTCGGCGGCAGCTGCAACTAAAAAGAAGTAAAAAGCTATTAAAAGCCGCAGCAACCAAAAAGTATGCTGAGAAAAAGAAGGAGGACAAGGCAAAGGCTAAGGATGCAAAGAAAACTGGAACCATAAATGCTAAACCTACAACAGCAAAAGCCAAGCGCAACCAAACCAAAGACCCCAAAATCCAAAACCAAAAGTGCTAAACCGAAAAAAGTCGTGTCGACTACGACCTCGAAGAAATCTGCTGTCAAGTAGCCCAAAGTGAAGACTGCATCTGCAGCGAAGAAATAATTTTAAATTGCTATTTGTTTTCCAACAAAGCCCTTTTAAGGGATACAAATTTACGATTTTCTAAGAGAAAGAATTTTTCTTTTCTTCAGCAAAGTGTGGAAAGGCGTTAAAACGCGAGTGTGGAAACGCGTCAAATGCGAGTGTAAGTGCAGAAAAACGCATGATCTAACTGAACCCTTTAACACTGTGAAAACTTAAAGTGCAAAAGTGATATATGTGATATGGACACAGAATGAAATAATACAGCCACAATTGAAAAACAATGCGACTTGATCGCAAGCTACAGATATAGTGAGATAGACAGAAGTGCCAAGGTGCAAAAAAGCAAGTCGGCATTGCACCTTAAAAACCAAAGAAAAGTGCATCAATCGCCGTACACAAAAAGATGCCCTTTCCCAACTAGATGAGATCGAAGCCACGCAGGACGACGACTTCCCTGAACTGGGCACCTCCAAGCCTAAGAAGAACAAAAAAAAAACGAAGGGCCAGAAACCTGCCACTCCCAAAGCAGCCGACGATATAGACGTCGACGATGAGCCGGAGGAAACCGTTGTGGTAGCCCCAATCGAACCAAGGAAGGAACCTGGACCAACCAAAACAAAAGAGACGAATAACATTATCACAACAAATAATGTGAATCCAAAGGAACTGAGGTATGATGCGACAAATAATAAAAAATGAGCGCTTCACACTTAATATTATCAACAAAAATATAACCCATATTAATGTCTTTACCCTCGAACATTTTCAAGAGACTAAGAAGCTATTAGACCTATCCCAACAAAACTATTATACCTACACCTCCAGAGAACTAAAGCCATCCTCCATAGTTATTAAAAAACTACCGCAGCAAATCTTCTCAGAAGATGAAAGAAAAAAAGCAGTACTAGAAACCTGTACCGACCTGAAAATCATTAGCGTCAAACCATTTAAAAAGAACTTTTGACTGGTCCAAATTGAAAAAACCGAAAAAGCCAAAACTATATTCTCTATAAAAAGTCAACTTAACTATAAAATAAAAATTGAGGCCATCAAAGCCGAAAATAAAATAAAACAATTCCACAACTGCAAACAGTATTATCATGTCGCAAGCAATTGCAAAATCCAGTATAAATGCATCAAATGCACCGCGGACCACGCCCCTGGGCAATGTAGTATTAAAAAAACTGACAACCCATCAGAAAACAATTAAACACAATGTGTCAACTGCAAGGGTCAACACTCAGCAAATGCAAAAATTTGCCAGGTCAGAGTAGCAATCACTACCAAAATTAAAAATAAGCGAAGTAGCACTGCACAACGAAACTCGAACAAAATCATCAAAGCCACTACGGTACCTACTGTAAGCAAAATTAAAAATAAAGTCCCATTCGCCTCGCTGTTCAAAAAAAACAGTTGAGACAAGGCCTGATTCCCGTCAGCCGTAACTTCCCAAAAACATTGTTGTCACATTGTTGCAGGTGTGCCACAGGGGTCACTTCTAGCCCCAAAATTATATAACATATATCTTGTTGACCTACCAGTTTTCAGAGAAATCCCCTCCTCAACTTCGACAGCGCGCATCCAGCCGCTCGTCTATGCAGACAATATCTTACTACTATCCTCAGGTGCATGGATAGCAAGCGCAGAAATGGACCTTAATAGATATCTAAACCAATTATGCTAATTCTTTGCCAAATAACAACTTAAGCTTAACGCTAATAAGTGCGAGGCATGTATTTTCAAGGGCCCAAGGCTCAAAGATATATTCAACGATGAAGAAAGGCTATCTTCGGCACGCCGAAGATCTAATACCCTTGCAACCTTTAATGCCGAGAAAATGGTTAATGCCGAGTTTGGTGAAGGTATCTTGATAAACAAAAAAGGCTTTTAATCAAAAAAATAGTTTTCGACCAATCGTTCCTATGGCAGATATATGGTATAATAGTCCGATGTAAATACGATTTTGCAAAAATGAAGGGAGCATAGTGAAATTTTGAAATGCCGAGTTTGGTCAAGATATCTTGAAAAACAAAATGTTTTTTTATACAAAAACTTAATTTTCCACCGATCGTTCCTATGACAGCTATATGATATAGTGGTCCGATCTTAATAGGATTTTGCATATATATGAGGAGCTTAGTAAAACTAATAAATGCCGAGTTTGGTCAAGATATCTTGAAAAAAAAAATGTTTTTTCATACAAAAACTTAATTTTTGACCGATCGTTCCTATGGCAGCTATATGATATAATGGTCCAATCCAGCTGGTTTTGACATATGTGCTGCGTGCAACAGAAAAGGGGACTTCTGCAAAGTTTCATTAAGATAGCTTTAAAACTGAGAGACTAGTTCGCATAGAAACAGACAGACGGACAGACGGACATGGCTATATCGACTCGGCTGTTGATGCTGATCAAGAATATATATACTTTATGGGGTCGGAGATGTCTCCTTCTATATTTCACGACAAAATTATAATACCCTCTGCAAGGGTATAAAAACACTAGGAAATTCAACCCTAAATTCTATATAAATGGCAACACAGAAATCCAAATTAGACCAAAGATAAAATACTTAGAAGTCATATGTGATCAAATTTCAAGAGCACAACGAACATGGCATTAAGCGAGCAAAAATTCAACTGCATCAAGTCCACCATATCTATGAACCCCTAAACGAGAACCCATCCCACCCAAATGCTCAAGTTATCAAAATAGGTTCACTTGCCTATAAGAAACTGATTCAACCAATCCTAATCCATGGCCACATCGGTTGGTTCAATATTAAATCCAAACAAATAGAAGAAATACGTCTCTTTGAAAGACGCAGGGTCGTGCCTTAGGTAAATGCTCCCGCATACCCCACTCAAAAAGACTCATACCAAATTCAATGCTTTACAAAATCTCAAAGACGAAACACGACACCCTTATATTGTAGTAGCCGAGTGGGAACATTTCTTGGTTGTTAGAAACTTTATGTGCTACCCTCGCACTTAGCTCACACACTTTGGCATATTCCTTTTGATGTCTGATTTGGCACGTAGGCAGATCATACGATAATGCAGTTAACTGAGGAGCGATCGCGAAAGCTTTTATCACCGTTACAGCTAGGTCTATAAAAGGAGCGGACGACCGCGTGCGACAGTCGTCAGTACAGATTGGAAGCGAAAAGACGTACTTTCGTAAAAAAAAAAAAAAAAACGATTAAATAGTGTAAAAACTAAGGCTAAAGTTAAAGTAATTAATAAAAATAATTAATAAAAATATTAAAACAGACGTGCGAGTGGAAAAGTTTTTAAAAAAAAATCTAAGTACTGAAAGATATTGAAACAGGTGATTTTATATTAGCCTTTAATCAATAGATTGGTGTTTGACCTTGGTTAAATTTTACAGCCCCGTGGCAGGGGTGCTGCCGCAAGCGCTGGTCCGCTTTTCACGAATCTCTTGGTGCATATATATTGGCTCGGAGGCAAGGGTAGTAAATCTACTCCAAGGAGATTGCGGAACCGTGCTCCAGTGCCACATTCGAGACTGCTCGTGATGATCATCAAATATGTCTGGCGATAAGTGACTTATATAAATGGATACCAAAGTCACAAGTTTATTCAGACCCACAAGAAATTCTGATTTAAAATCTGTGTTGCGTAGTGAGTTTGACTATCTATTCTCCTTTATGCTACCTTCGTCGCTCTTATTGAGAGAATGAGAATTAGAATTGACAAAAAGTAAAGCGCATGAACAAGCCAAAAGATAAAAGCAACTACAATTAGTATTACAGAAGCCATCCATACATACAGCACAGTTAAACTTAAAATTTTGTCTTTGCGGTCAGCGGATGTCTACCTAATCTATTCCCATTGATCGAAGCTAAAGTAAAATTAAGCAACTAAACAAACATGAAGAAAAAAAAGTATTATATTGAATTAAAAATTAGTCGATAGATATTAGAGTTAAGCAGCAGTAGCAATATTCCTTTTGACCTATAAATATACTTGGCAAGGGCAACAATGATACCCATACAATAATACACCTACACCCAGCCACCAACATCGACGTCATATTGGGCCCAAGTGCACGCAACGATGGAAGTATGAGTGAGTTAATATAGAGTAATGAGGACTGTTTTGGTATATCTGTTGTATATATATATATTTACGATTGACATTGTATTGATATCGAACCTATTGCCAACGTGAGCGTAAGATAAAACTTTTCTTCAGTAAGTTAGGTTGGAAAACTAAAGTTAGGTTTGTTGAACAAAAATCAGTATATTGTTACTTTAAATCATGAATTTGAATCTGAATATTTCGGTAAATCTTAGGGAATTCATAATTCTCTTGTAATATAATCATGTATCTTGAGATCAACGACTTTCTTCAATTAAATGATTTTGTTATATTTCAATATGAATCGGTGAATATTTATCTTGTCTGTCGAGTACCATGCTGAATTCTGTTGAAATGCGTTTGAGTCTCGCATAGGGGCAACCTACGATTTTCTGGTTGCTATGGTAGGGAGGGTGGAGACGAGGGACAACCAACACCAAGATCCCTCCATTAGGCATATTGGATCCCGAGTTTTGTGGTGTTTGTCGGAACACTTATTTACAGGATAGGGAAATAAAGATAATTTTTATGATAGTATTTGATTTTGTTTTGTTTTTTTTGAAGCGTACTTGATATTCTTCATGTCAGTGTATTGGTGTTGATAGGCAGATTGGGCGAGGAAGAACCCCTACCACGACGAGCTAAATTGAGCAAAAGCAAGAAGTACGCGCCCCCGAACCCAACGCCCCGCGACCAACTAAGGGCGAAAACGCCATAGCAGGTTACAAATGGACATGGACACTCCATGTGGAGGGCAGCGTCGACTGGCCGCCGTATACATGTGAACACTACATAAGAAATGGCGCCCAACTAAGGGGCAGAGTATGATTTGCAACTATCCTAGATAATATTTGGATTTCGCGGCTATATCTCCGATTACAGCTAGTTTTCAAATAATTGGAAATTACACCGCACAAAAAAATGCCAAAGATCGTTTAGTTTAGTTGAGATTATATTTCCCCGGAATGCTCTGGTTATCCAAACTAAATTACATATGATTTGATTCCAAGTTATTTAAAGGGTCTTAGATAAGCGTAGTTTGAAATTATAAGAACTATTTTCGGAATTAGCGACTACAATTCATGAATTGGATTGGTCGACCAAAATAGACTCGTAAAAGTATAACAACGTTAAGTATATTTAGTACTCCTTGTGATAATAAAAATTTGGTTCAAGCGCTCTTGAAGGTATGGAACTGCAATTATCTGGAGCTATTCGGAAATTGACCTATTTATCATGAGAAGCTTAATTCCAAATCAGCAATAGAAACCATTACATACAATAGACGACAACAAAGGAAACCCAATTTCGCCTAATTATTTCAACAGTATTTAGCATTAAGGAAAAGGACAGACAGCTTTAGATTTATGCAGAAAATATAAAAGAATTAATTTGTTCCTGATTTTGATATAGCGTTCAGCGCAAGTAAAATTTTTTTAATGGCAGTACAAAGAAGTACAGAAAATATTGCAGCTGCCATAGAGCAGATAGATCCCTTTTGTGGAATCTGCAACGAGGTGATGACTTCGTCACAATTGTTTGCTAATACTCCATGTAAGCACCGATTCCACAAAACATGTTTGATAGAGTTCTTACAAAACACTCCAGCATGTCCAACATGTGCAGCCGATTGTACAACTCTTGCGTTAAGCTTTTCTAACAACACTTTGGCAGCGGAGTTGAACCTAACTGATTCAATGCCTAGCATTACAGAACAGGAAGCAAATAAGCGAAATGCATTAAATAGGAGAGGCATGGGGAATAGACAAAGAGGAGCTACTCCTTAGAGAGGGATGACGACTAGATCCACAAATAGAGCACCGACCATTGATCAGACACAAAGCAACATGTCTATTGGCTCTCAAGTCGACACGGCTAATTATATGCAGAATATGATGAACGTTCAGCCAACTCAGTTGATGGACCATATTACATGATATTTATCTAAAACTATAGCGACCTCTATTCGAAATCAACTCGCAAATTTGCAGATTTCAAATAGTGATCCACCATCTTCTAATGGGATAGATACTAATCGACCCCCACCAATACCTGGAGAACATGGACCAGAAACATTGATTCATGGATTGAGTGAAGCGGATGTTAGAATTAACAGAGGGAGAAGCAGGCAAAGCTTTAGTGTGAATCCCGAAAAAGTATCAGGAATCATTCAGAACTGGCGAATTAAATTCGATGGCACTAAGCAAGGCATGCGTATGGATGAATTTCTTTACCGAGTGCGATCCTTAACCAAACAAAATTTGGGTAACGACTACCATCTTCTTAATGACCATTTATACTTACTTTTTAATGGTAAGGCCAGCGATTGGTTTTAGAAGTTCCATCGCGCAAATGCAAACTGTAATTGGGAAACATTTTGTCAAGAGTTCCGTAGAAGATTTTCCTTTAAAGGAAGAACATTAAGGTCATATGTTTCGGAATTATGAGGCGAAGCCAATAGTAATTTGTAGCTTGTTCCATCGGAAGATGAAGTTCAAGAAATAAAACGTATTAAGATAGATCCAGTCTGCTGGAACTGCGATAAAATCGGACATAAATTTGACCATTGCCTGGAGGTTCGTCGTATTTTTTGTTATGGCTGCGGAGCCAAAGAAGTTTTCAAACCATGCTGTTCAAAATGCAACCCCTCGGGAAACTGGCAGCGGGATGTACAACACAACACCAAATAGATACATCCCCAGCAAATACTCAGGCCTTATCGGAAAAATCGACCCAAGTTACAAATAAAGATAAGGACAAAACCGATAGTAAAACGATAGCAGAGCGAGAAAAGCATTCGATTAGTTATTCTAAACATTATTCAGATTTACCTTTTCATATCAGACTACAGAATTATAGTTCGGCACGTAAGCGAATTTTTGTTGATTTAGATTCTTTTAGATTAATAACTAAGCCCAAGCGTTCTACAAAACGATTACGTACGTTTTGGAAGTTAGTACGTAAAAATCGTAGGAATATAATAGCATCTATTTTTCTAAGTTCGGATGAACGACTATACACTTCTGTTCAAATCGAAGAGAAGGAGTATACAGGACTTTTGGATTCAGGAACTACTATTAGTTGCGCAGGTGGATCAGCAGCTCAACAATTACTTAAAAATAGTAAGACTAAGAGATGCACCGGATCTATTCGCACAATTCGCACTCGCCGAAAGCTAATGCAAATGAAAGATTGAACCGGTCAGTCTTGGCAGCAATCCGAGCTTATCTCGGTAAAGACCACACTAATTGGGATGTGCAGCTTAATGCAATAAGTGCATCATTAAGAGCTACAGTACACCGAAGCATAGGCTTTCCACCTTATTTCCTTGTTTTTGGACAAAATATGATCCTAAACGGAAAAGATTACACTCTGCTCAGAAACCTACATCTATTAAGCGACGATGTTTACATTAGCCGTACAAACACCATGCAATTAGCACGGGAGAAGGCCAAAGAAAATATATATAAGGCGCACGAAGCTAATGCAAAAGTTTATAATCTTCGTTGCCGAAGGGTGCTGTTCAAAGCAGGCGATTTAGTTTATGCATGAAACTTTGCTCAGAGTAACGCTAGCAAAAAGTTCAGCTCGAAACTAGCAAAAGTATTTCTGCCAGCTAAAGTTCATAAAATATTAAGTCCGTTTTATTATCAATTAGTCGATAGTAATAACAAATTGCTAGGAGTTTATCATCTGAAAGACATTCAAATAAAACGTAATTATACCACCTAGTCTATTTTTCAAATAAAAGCTCTTCGTAATATCTTGTTCATTTATTTGCGTTGTAGTAGCCGGTTGGGAACAGTTCTTGGTTGTTAGAAACTTTATGTGCTACCCTCGCACTTAGCTCACACACTTTTGCATATTCCTTTTGATGTCTGATTTGTCACGTAGGCAGATCATACGCTAATGCAGTTAAACTGAGGAGCGATCGCGAAAGCTTTTATCACCGTTACAGCTAGGTCTATAAAAGGAGCGGACGATCGCGTGCGACAGTCGTCAGTACAGATTGGAAGCAAAAATACGTACTTTCGTCAAAAAAAAAAAAAAAAAACGATTAAATAGTGTAAAAACTAAGGCTAAAGTTAAAGTAATTAATAAAAATAATTAATAAAAATATTGAAGCAGACGTGCGAGTGGAAAAGTTTTTAAAAAAAAATCTAAGTACTGAAAGATATTGAAACAGGTGATTTTATATTAGCCTTTAATCAATAGATTGGTGTTTGACCTTGGTTAAATTTTACAGCCCCGTGGCAGGGGTGCTGCCGCAAGCGCTGGTCCGCTTTTCACGAATCTCTTGGTGCATATATATTGGCTCGGAGGCAAGGGTAGTAAATCTACTCCAAGGAGATTGCGGAACCGTGCTCCAGTGCCACATTCGAGACTGCTCGTGATGATCATCAAATATGTCTGGCGATAAGTGACTTATATAAATGGATACCAAAGTCACAAGTTTATTCAGACCCACAAGAAATTCTGATTTAAAATCTGTGTTGCGTAGTGAGTTTGACTATCTATTCTCCTTTATGCTACCTTCGTCGCTTTTATTGAGAGAATGAGAATTAGAATTGACAAAAAGTAAAGCGCATGAACAAGCCAAAATATAAAAGCAACTACAATTAGTATTACAGAAGCCATCCATACATACAGCACAGTTAAACTTAAAATTTTGTCTTTGCGGTCAGCGGATGTCTACCTAATCTATTCCCATTGATCGAAGCTAAAGTAAAATTAAGCAACTAAACAAACATGAAGAAAAAAAGTATTATATTGAATTAAAAATTAGTCGATAGATATTAGAGTTAAGCAGCAGTAGCAATATTCCTTTTGACCTATAAATATACTTGGCAAGGGCAACAATGATACCCATACAATAATACACCTACACCCAGCCACCAACATCGACGTCATATTGGGCCCAAGTGCACGCAACGATGGAAGTATGAGTGAGTTAATATAGAGTAATGAGGACTGTTTTGGTATATCTGTTGTATATATATATATTTACGATTGACATTGTATTGATATCGAACCTATTGCCAACGTGAGCGTAAGATAAAACTTTTCTTCAGTAAGTTAGGTTGGAAAACTAAAGTTAGGTTTGTTGAACAAAAATCAGTATATTGTTACTTTAAATCATGAATTTGAATCTGAATATTTCGGTAAATCTTAGGGAATTCATAATTCTCTTGTAATATAATCATGTATCTTGAGATCAACGACTTTCTTCAATTAAATGATTTTGTTATATTTCAATATGAATCGGTGAATATTTATCTTGTCTGTCGAGTACCATGCTGAATTCTGTTGAAATGCGTTTGAGTCTCGCATAGGGGCAACCTACGATTTTCTGGTTGCTATGGTAGGGAGGGTGGAGACGAGGGACAACCAACACCAAGATCCCTCCATTAGGCATATTTGATCCCGAGTTTTGTGGTGTTTGTCGGAACACTTATTTACAGGATAGGGAAATAAAGATAATTTTTATGATAGTATTTGATTTTGTTTTGTTTTTTTTGAAGCGTACTTGATATTCTTCATGTCAGTGTATTGGTGTTGATAGGCAGATTGGGCGAGGAAGAACCCCTACCACGACGAGCTAAATTGAGCAAAAGCAAGAAGTACGCACCCCCGAACCCAACGCCCCGCGACCAACTAAGGGCGAAAACGCCATAACAGGTTACAAATGGACATGGACACTCTTATATTTTACCAAAGAAAAGGTAGTCCACTGACCCTAACTATGGACTCGCTTACAACATCAAGCAATAAAAACAAAATGCTCATCTATTATGTGTCGCAACATACCTTCTCCCTTTCTCTCCATCTCCTATTGTAAAAATATTTCCTACCTCCTTTCTCTTCCCCTAACCAGTTAACTAGTTCCTAAGCTCCCTGTTATTACTAATTAAGCTAGCTTAAAGACAAAACACCAACAACATCAAAATTAACATAATGAAATCCAGGTTTTACTTAGCATGAGCTTAGAATTACACCAAACCATAAGCATTAATAACTAAAATCGAAATAATAATAAGTAATAGACTTAACGCCTGGATATTCTAGAAGCGCAAGGCAACATGAAATGTAAGACCTAAAGTAAAGTTAACTTGACTTTGTCAATCAAGGCTGAACTGTTGAATAAGGTACCAAAATGTATTACCATGAAAACCACTGTTACCAATAAATAATTGTCTAAAAATTGTCGAAAATATTCAACTGAACAGTGAAAAAAGTGAACTTAAGATGTCAGATTCCGCAGTTGCAACGTCCGCATCTCCTGTGATTTCCCAAGCAGCCTCAGGCGAGAAAAAGGTGTCAACTATAAAGGCAGCATCCGCAACAAAGTCAAAGAAGCCAACAGCTCAGCCATAGCACCCACCAACACAACAAATGGTAGATGTATAGATAAAAAAATTTAAAGGAACGTGATGGCTCATCCCTTCTGGCAATTAATGCTAGTGCGATGCCCAGAAACTAGCCCCGTTCATTAAGAAATATCTAAAGAATGCAGTTGTCAGTGGAAAGTTAATCCAAACAAAGGGAAAGGGTGCGTATGGTTCGTTTAAACTATCTGCATCCGCCAAAAAGGATCCCAAGCCAAAGGCGGTCTCCGCTGTCGAGAAGAAAACTAAGAAGGTGAATGCTTCGGCGGCAGCTGCAACTAAAAAGAAGTAAAAAGCTATTAAAAGCCGCAGCAACCACAAAGTATGCTGAGAAAAAGAAGGAGGACAAGGCAAAGGCTAAGGATGCAAAGAAAACTGGAACCATAAAGGCTAAACCTACAACAGCAAAAGCTAAGCCAAGCGCAACCAAGCCAAATACCCCAAAATCCAAAACCACAAGTGCTAAACCGAAAAAAGTTGTGTCGACTACGTCCTCGAAGAAATCTGCTGTCAAGAAGCCCAAAGTGAAGACTGCATCTGCAGCGAAGAAATAATTTTAAATTGCTATTTGTTTTCCAACAAAGCCCTTTTAAGGGATACAAATTTACGATTTTCTAAGAGAAAGAATTTTTGCCGAAACCATTAACCTACCGGAAAATGACGGTGATCTCAAAACAACCAAGGGTGTGTGGATGGAATACACAGAATACCACTCAATCATGGAGGAGCTAATGAGTCTCCGGGCACAAGCAGCCGGCCCTGCCAGCGTGTCAGGAGCAACAATTAAAAAACTTCAAGGAATCCAACATCAACTGAAAAATCGCAAAATACAAGGAACGGCAGAGGTATTTGATGGCAACAAATTTGATGCCCTTTCCCAACTAGATGAGAATGAAGCCACACAGGACGACGAGTTCCCAGAACTGGGCCCCTCCAAGTCTGAGAAGAACAAGAAATCGAAGGGCCTGCCTCTCCCAAAGCAGCCGACGATATGGACGTCGACGATGAGCCGGAGGAAACCGTTGTGGTAGCACCAATTAAACAAAGGAGGGAAGCCATCCAAACTACCCATTATCACAACATACAATGTGAATCCTAAGGAACTGACAGGTATGTTGCGACAAATAATAAAAACTTAGCACTTCACACTTAGTATTACCAACAATAATATAACCCATATTAATGTCTTTACCCTCGAAAATTTCCAAGAGACTTAGAAGCTATTAGACCTTTCCAATAAAAGCTATTTTACCTACACCGCCAGAGAACTAAAGCCTTACTCCATAATTATTACAAATTACCGCAGCAAATCTTCTGAGAAGATGAAGTAAAAATGCTGTACATTAAACCTGTCCCGACCTGAAAATCATTTGCGTCAAACCATTTAAAAAGAACTTTTGGCTGGTCCAAATGGAAAAAACCGAAAAAGCCAAAACTATATTCTCTATAAAAAGTCTACTCAACTGTAAAATAAAAATTGAGGCCTTCAAAGCCGAAAATTAAATAAAACAATGCCACAACTGCCAACGGTATTGCCGTGTCGCTAGCAATTGTAAAATGCAGTATAGATGCATCAAATGCACCGCGGACCACGCCCCTGGGCAATACAGTATCAAAAAAACTGACAACCCATCAGAAAACAATTAAACACAATGTGTCAACTGCAAGGGTCAACACTCAGCAAATGCAAAAATTTGCCAGGTCAGAGTAGCAATCACTACCAAAATTAAAAATAAGCGAAGTACCACTGCACAACGAAACTCGATCAAAATCACCAAAGCCACTACGGTACCTACTGTAAGCAAAATTAAAATTAATGCCCCATTCGCCTCGCTGTTCAAAAAAAAAACTGAGACAAAGCCTGATTCCCGTCAGCCGCTACTTTCCAAAAACATTGTTGTCACCAACCCGGCATTGAAAAGTCATCTTGCCAACAATCTGGCCCCAAGCCACAAACCACAAATCTTTCGCTTGAGACAATCAACAGCGATAGTGTCCAACCCTTTGGCAAAGATATTTACACCTGCATAGACATCATGCAGAAACTAACTAAAAAATACCCCACCGGCCAAGTCGAAAATGAGTCAGATACTCTCAAAATAAAACAAGCCCTACTTTAAGACTTTATCATGCAAATCGCACAATAAAAATGACCTCCCTTAAATGTATCTTTCAAAACGTCAACTCAATCATCTCACCACAGAAGAATCATGAGCTAGACCAATTCCATAATAGACAAATAAAGGCCAGACTTTATGCTCATAGCAGAACACCGTCTAGGAAACAGAAATTCCATAAAATTATCCCACTACCTGTTTCTAAGCCAAAATGTGAAAGCCACCCATACAAGACATGCGCAACGCCACCCACAAAATGGTGGTACGTCCGTCGCTATATGCGTAAAAAACGGCATAACGTTTGAACGTTTAGATATCCCGCCACTACGCTTCATCGAAGCCGTGGCAATTAAACTTCCATACAAAGACTCGCTCAGAAACACCCAAAACTTCATAGCAGTCTTATGATACAAACGTTCCAACGACCCGCTTCTTACCAACGACATAAATACGCTACTCAACTCCTTAAACCATATTGGAAATATTGACCAAGTTATCACAGGTTGCGACCTAAACGCCAAACACCCCATTTGGCATGCTCCTCACCATAGCCCAGCCCACATAAACGGCGCCGGTAAAACACTTCAAACCTGGCTTCTAGGACAACCCAACCTAGTTGTTTACCCATCCAAAGAACCTAGTCGTCCTAATAACTCTAACAACCCATCCTCAATAGACTTCTTCATATGCTCTACAGAACTCCAAAAATACAAGTAGGCCAATTTAAACTTATAAGCAAAGTTCCAAAAATAGTCCATAAATTCGACAGTATCAACACAGATATATGGATCTCTGTCATTCTAAGAAACCTCAGACCAATTACAAGATCTTCCAGCCTATGCCCTCTAGAAATAGACACACACATCGAGGAACATAATACCTTCCTTATTGCTGCACTGGACTCGCCAGATGACATTCTCAACACAGTTAAACTGAGCGCACAATGCCTTACTCTTATCAAGCAGAAGGGCATTATTAGAAGATACCTCTTTAGGCGCAACAGTCACTATCATTCGATGAAAAGTCACAGCTAAAATACTTAATCTCCGACCTCACAATCCAAATCAATAGTCACATCCACACCAGCAACCTTAGACACATAGAAACTCGCTTGAAATACATAACGCCGAATAACATTTATTTAAAATCCCTAAAGCTTAGTAATCCAAGCCACCAAACAGACGAGCCGATATCCACCTAACAGCCACTGAGCATAATGAAATCGACATTAACGTCCCTATCGTTCTTAAGTCGAAAAAATAGCAAAAAAAAAACTATGGTCCCAGATGGCAGTACTAATTACCTCCTTAAACATTGCAATATGCTGGTCCTCAAACACCTAGCAGTTCTCTTCAATCACTGCTTCAACTCTGACTATTTCCCAAATGCCTGTAAGTGCACCCAAGTAACTCCCATACTGAAACCAGAAGCTAACCCACAAAGCCTACAAGAGTACAGGCCAATCTCAATCCTCTCTGCTACTAGCCTCTTATTTAAAAAAATGTTAGTAGCACAAATTAAGATACATTTAGACTCCCACCAAATACTTAAACCCCACCAGTTCTGTTTCAGAGACAACCTATCCATTTGCAACGCATTAGCTGTCGCAAATTCCTTTATATTTAGCAACATCGCTAGGCAGCGTGCTACAATTGCCTGTACCCTCGACTTCGAAAAAGCATTCGACACAGTCTGGACGAACGACCTCAAATACAAAATGAGCAATACCTTTCGGCTTAACCCAAATACCACACGTATTATTCAGAGCTACCTCGCAACCCGTTCTTTCTATGTAGCCAGCCCACACGGCATAGAACAATCGCTTATCCGCGACATAACTGAAGGTGTACCACAGGTTTCCCTTCTAGCACCAATATTATATAACATCTATCTTGCTGACCTACCAGCCTTCAGACAAACCCCATCCTCAACTTCGAGAGCGCTCGTCTATCAGATATATCTTACTACTATCCTCAGGTGCATGGATAGCAAGCGCAGAAATGGACCTTAATAGATATCTAGACCAATTATTGCCAAATGGAGAACTAAGCTTAAGCTAATAAATGCGAGGGATGTATTCTCAAGGGCCCAAGGCTCCAAAGTATATTCAAAAACGCTAGGAAATTCAACCCTAAACTTTATATAAATGGCAACACACATCCAAATTAGAACAATGTTAAAATACTTAGGAGTCATATATGACGCCGTGCCTTAGGTAAATCTCCCGCATACCCCACTCACACAGATACATATCAAACTCTAGTTTATAGATCTCGAAGACAAACGAGTAACACCCTTATATTTAAAATAATTGAAAAGTTCCTAGAACGAAAGTTATAGTAATAACCAACAATATTAAAAGTATAAGCAGTCCGATCCCGGACGATTCTCCACCATCTAACTATAAGCCATATAAACACCTAGAGAAGGGCATAATTCGCGACCCTCAGAACAACCTCATATTCTACCATAGAAAAAGACAGTCCATTACCCTAACGATGGACTCGTCTACAACATCGAACAATAATAAAAATAAATGCTCATCTTATTATCTGTCGCATATACCTTCCCCCTTTCTCTCTATCTCCTATTGTAAAAACATTTCCTACCTCCTATCTCTCCCCCTATCCAGTTAACTAGTTCCTAAGCTCCAGTTATTACTATTAGCTAGCTTTAGACAAAATACCAAAATCATTAAATAATAAATCCAGGTTTTACTCATATAATTTTCCCAGGAATATACATAAATACATAATAAGATAAAATTACACCAAAACATAAGCACTAAGAACTAAAAACCTAAATAAAAGTAATAGACTTAACGCCTGGAGAAGCTAGAAGCACAAGGCAACATAAATGTAACACCTAAAAATTAAGTTAACTTGACTTAGTCAATCAAGACTGTACTATTGAATAAGGTACCAAAATGTATTACCATGAAACCCACTGTACCAATAAGAAGAAGAAGACGCATATAGTGTGTTTTTAACAGTGACTGTGTAAAGTTAGAATTGTGAAATAGAAAGATGGCTCGTACTAAGCAAACGTCCGCATCTCCTGTGATTTTTAAAAAAGTTCTTTTGAAAAGTTGCCCTTGAACGCGAGTTTGGAAGCGTTCGAACACGTGAGTGTGAAGCTGCGTCAAACGCGAGTGTGTAAGCACGTTAAAACGTGAGTGTGGAAACGCGTCAAACGCGAGTACAAGTGCAGAAAACCGCATGATTAAAGTGAACCCTTAAACACTGTGAAAACTTAAAGTGGCAAAAGTGAATATGTGATATGGACACAGAATCAAAAAATAAGGCCACAAGTGACAAACAATGCGACCCGATCGCAAACTTCGGAAAAAGTAAAATAAACAAAAGTGCCAAAGTGCAAAAAAGCAAGTCGGCATTGCACCTTAAAAACCAACGAAAAGTGCTTCAATCGCCGTACACAAAAAGCAAGATGGCAAGTGCAAAATGTAATAAACCATCGAAACAAACCGATCTCAACAACGAGCAGGAAAACGCGTGTGGTAAGCGCAGCCGCTCCTCATCGATATCATCGCTAGCTATATGAATAACGGACGACGAAGCCGAAACCATAACCTACCGGAAAATAACGAGGATCTCGAAACAACCAAGGGTGTGTGGGTGGAATACACAGAATACCACTCAAATGGAGGAGCTAATGAGTCTCCGGGCACAAGCAGCCGGCCCTGCCAGCGTGTCAGGAGCAACAATGAAGAAACGTCAAGGAACCCAACATCAACTGAAAAATCTCAAAATACAAGGAACGGTAAAAGTACTCGATGGCAACAAATACGCTGCCCTTGCCCAACCAGATGAGAACGAAGCCACGCAGTTCCCAGATCTGGGACCCTCCAAGCCTAAAAAGAACAAGAAATCGAAGGGCCAGAAGGCAGCCACTCCAAAAGCAGCCGACGATATGGACGTTGACAATGAGCCAGAGGAAACCGCTGTGGTAGCCCAAATCGAACCAAGAAAGGAACTACCCGGACCAACCAAACCAAAAGAGACAAGCAACAAGCCATCAAAACTACCCATCATCGCAACATACAATGTGAATCCTAAGGAACTGACAGGTATGTTGCGACAAAAAATAAAAAATGAGCACCTCACACTTAATATCATCAACAAAAATAGAACCCATATAAATGTCTTTACCCTCGAACACTTCCAAGAGACTAAGAAGCTATTAGACCTTTCCCAAAAGAGCTATTATACCTACACCCCCAGAGAACTAAGGCGGAGTATGGAGTATGGAGTATGCATAGTTATTAAAAAATTACCCCAGCAAATCTTCTCAGAAGATGAAGTAAAACAAGCAGTACAGGAAACCTGTCCCGACCTGAAAATCATTAGCGTAAAACCATTTAAAAAGAACTTTTGGCTGGTCCAAATGGAAAAAACTGAAAAAGCTAAAACTATATTCTCTATAAAAAGTTTACTTAACTGTAAAATAAAAATCGAGGCCTTCAAAGCCGAAAACAAAATAAAACAATGCCACAACTGCCAAAGGTATTGTCATGTCGCAAGCAATTGCAAAATGCAGTATAGATGCATCAAATGCACCGCGGACCACGCCCCTGGGCAATGCAGTATTCAAAAAACTGACAACCCATCAGAAAACAACAAAACACATTGTGTCAACTGCAAAGGTCAACACACAGCTAATGCAAAAATTTGCCCGGTCAGAGTAGCAATCACCACCAAAAGGAAAATAAGCGAAATAGCACAGTTCAGCGAAACTCGGACAAAATCACCAAAGCCACTACAGTAGCTACTATAAGCAAAATTAAAAATAATATCCCATTCGCCTCGCTGTTCAAAAAAACAGCTGAGACAAGGCCTGTCTCCCGTCAGCCACAACTTCCGAAAAACATTGTTGTTACCAACCCGGCATTGAAAAAACATATTGCCACCAATCTGGCCCCAAAACCACAAACCACAAATCTTTCCATTGAATCAATGAACAGCGATAGTATCCAAGCCTTTGGCAAAGACATCTTCACCTGCATAGACATCATGCCGAAACTAACTAAAAAATACCCCATTAGTCAAGACCAAAACGACTCAGATACTTCCAAAATAAAACAAGCCCTACTTCTAGACTTTCTTATTCAAATCACACAATAAAAATGACTTCCCTTAAATGTATCTTCCAAAACGTCAACTCACTCATCTCACTACAGAAGAGGCATGAGTTAGACCATTTCCTTAATAGACATAGGCCAGACATAATGCTCATAATAGAACACCGCCTAGGCAATAGAAACACCGCAAAACTATCCCACTACCAACTTATAAGGCAAAATGAGAAAGCTACCCATACAAGACATGCGCAACGCCACCCACAAAATGGTGGTACGTCCGTCGCTATATGCGTAAAAAACGGCATAACGTTTGAACGTTTAGATATCCCGCCACTACGCTTCATCGAAGCCGTGGCAATTAAACTTTCATACAAAGACTCGATCAGAAACACCCAAAACCTCATAGCAGTCTTATGATACAAACGTTCCAACGACCCGCTTCTTACCAACGACATAAATACGCTACTCAACTCCTTAAACCATATTGGAAATATTGACCAGTTATCACAGGTTGCGACCTAAACGCCAAACACCCCATTTGGCATGCTCCTCACCATAGCCCAGCCCACATAAACGGCGCCGGTAAAACACTTCAAACCTGGCTTCTAGGACAACCCAACCTAGTTGTTTACCCATCCAAAGAACCTAGTCGTCCTAATATCTCTAACAACCCATCCTCAATAGACTTCTTCATATGCTCTACAGAACTCTAAACGGAAAATAAGTCTCTCTGCAACACAATAGATGAATTCCCATCAGATCTCTTCGGGGTAACCCTAAAAATACAACTAGGCCAATTTAAACTTATAAGCAAAGTTCCAAAAATAGTCCATAAATTCGACAGTATCAACTCAGATATATGGAACTCTGTCATTCTAAGAAACCTCAGACCAATTACAAGATCTTCCAGCCTATGCCCTCTAGAAATAGACACACACATCGAGGAACATAATACCTTCCTTATTGCTGCACTGGACTCGCCAGATGACATTTCCAACACAGTTAAACTGAGCGCACAATGCCTTACTCTTATCAAGCAGAAGGGCATTATTAGAAGATACCTCTTTAGGCGCAACAGTCACTATCATTCGATGAAAAGTCACAGCTAAAATACTTAATCTCCGACCTCACAATCCAAATCAATAGTCACATCCACACCAGCAACCTTAGACACATAGAAACTCGCTTGAAATACATAACGCCGAATAACATTTATTTAAAATCCCTAAAGCCACCTAACAGCCACTGAGCATAATGAAATCGACATTAACGTCCCTATCGTTCTTAAGTCGAAAAAATAGCAAAAAAAAACTATGGTCCCAGATGGCAGTACTAATTACCTCCTTAAACATTGCAATATGCTGGTCCTCAAACACCTAGCAGTTCTCTTCAATCACTGCTTCAACTCTGACTATTTCCCAAATGCCTGTAAGTGCACCCAAGTAACTCCCATACTGAAACCAGAAGCTAACCCACAAAGCCTACAAGAGTACAGGCCAATCTCAATCCTCTCTGCTACTAGCCTCTTATTTAAAAAAATGTTAGTAGCACAAATTAAGATACATTTAGACTCCCACCAAATACTTAAACCCCACCAGTTCTGTTTCAGAGACAACCTATCCATTTGCAACGCATTAGCTGTCGCAAATTCCTTTATATTTAGCAACATCGCTAGGCAGCGTGCTACAATTGCCTGTACCCTCGACTTCGAAAAAGCATTCGACACAGTCTGGACGAACGACCTCAAATACAAAATGAGCAATACCTTTCGGCTTAACCCAAATACCACACGTATTATTCAGAGCTACCTCGCAACCCGTTCTTTCTATGTAGCCAGCCCACACGGCATAGAACAATCGCTTATCGGCGACATAACTGAAGGTGTACCACAGGTTTCCCTTCTAGCACCAATATTATATAACATCTATCTTGCTGACCTACCAGCCTTCAGGCAAACCCCATCCTCAACTTCGAGAGCGCTCGTCTATGCAGATGATATCTTACTACTATCCTCAGGTGCATGGATAGCAAGCGCAGAAATGGACCTTAATAGATATCTAGACCAATTATTGCCAAATGGAGAACTAAGCTTAAGGCTAATAAATGCGAGGGATGTATTCTCAAGGGCCCAAGGCTCCAAAGTATATTCAAAAACGCTAGGAAATTCAACCCTAAACTTTATATAAATGGCAACACAGATCCAAATTAGAACAATGTTAAAATACTTAGGAGTCATATATGATCATATATGATCGAACATGCCCTTAAGCGAGCAAAAATTCAACTGAACCCAATCCACCATATCCATAAGCCCCTAAACGAGAGCCCATCTTACCCAAATGCCCAGACTATCAAAATAAGCTCACTCGCCTATAAGAAACTGATCCAACAATCCTTATCCATGGGCACATCGGTTGGTTCAACATTAAATCCAAACAAATGGAAGAAATACGCATCTTTGAAAGACGCATCCTACGCCGTGCCTTAGGTAAATGCTCCCGCATACCCCACTCACACAGATACATATCAAACTCTAAGCTTTATGAGATCTCGAAGACAAAACGAGTAGACACCCTTATATTTAAAATAATTGAAAAGTTCCTAGAACGAAATAGTTATAGTAATAACCAACAAATATTAGAAAGTATAGAGCAGGTCCGGATCCCGGTCAGATTCTCAGCAGACCATCTAACTATAAGCCATATAAACAGCCTAAAAGAGAAGGGCATAATTCGCGACCCTCAGAACAACCTCATATTCTACCATAGAAAAAGACAGTCCATTGACCCTAACGATGGACTCGTCTACAACATCAAACAATAATAAAAATAAATGCTCATCTTATTATCTGTCGCAATATACCTTCCCCCTTTCTCTCTATCTCCTATTGTAAAAACATTTCCTACCTCCTATCTCTCCCCCTATCCAGTTAACTAGTTCGTAAGCTCCATGTTATTACTAATTAAGCTAGCTTTAAGACAAAATACCAAAATCAAAATTAACATAATGAAATCCAGGTTTTACTCAGTATGAGATTTTCCCAGGAATATACATAAATACATAATAAAGATAAAATTACACCAAAACATAAGCACTAAGAACTAAAAACCTAAATAAAAATAAGTAATAGACTTAACGCCTGGAGAAGCTAGAAGTGCAAGGCAACATGAAACCCACTGTGACTAATAAATAAGAAGAAGAAGACACATGATCAGTGTGTTTTTAACAGTGACTGTGTAAAGTTACAATTGTGAAATAGAAAGATGGCTCGTACTAAGCAAACGTCCGCATCTCCTGTGATTTTTTAAAAAAGTTCTTTTGAAAAGTTGCCGCGTTGAACGCGAGTTTGGAAGCGTGTCGAACATGTGAGTGTGAAGCTGCGTCAAACGCGAGTGTGTAAGCACGTTAAAACGTGAGTGTGGAAACGCGTCAAACGCGAGTACAAGTGCAGAAAACCGCATGATTAAAGTGAACCCTTAAACACTGTGAAAACTTAAAGTGGCAAAAGTGATATATGTGATATGGACACAGAATCAAAAAATAAGGCCACAAGTGACAAACAATGCGACCCGATCGCAAACTTCGGAAAAAGTAAAATAAACAAAAGTGCCAAAGTGCAAAAAAGCAAGTCGGCATTGCACCTTAAAAACCAACGAAAAGTGCTTCAATCGCCGTACACAAAAAGCAAGATGGCAAGTGCAAAATATAATAAACCATCGAAACAAACCGATCTCAACAACGAGCAGGAGAACGCGTGTGGTAAGCGCAGCCGCTCCTCATCGATATCATCGCTAAGCTATGATGAATATACGGACGACGAAGCCGAAACCAGTAACCTACCGGAAAATAACGAGGATCTCGAAACAACCAAGGGTGTGTGGGTGGAATACACAGAATACCACTCAATCATGGAGGAGCTAATGAGTCTCCGGGCACAAGCAGCCGGCCCTGCCAGCGTGTCAGGAGCAACAATGAAGAAACGTCAAGGAACCCAACATCAACTGAAAAATCTCAAAATACAAGGAACGGTAAAAGTACTCGATGGCAACAAATACGCTGCCCTTGCCCAACCAGATGAGAACGAAGCCACGCAGGATGACGAGTTCCCAGATCTGGGACCCTCCAAGCCTAAAAAGAACAAGAAATCGAAGGGCCAGAAGGCAGCCACTCCAAAAGCAGCCGACGATATGGACGTTGACAATGAGCCAGAGGAAACCGCTGTGGTAGCCCAAATCGAACCAAGAAAGGAACTACCCGGACCAACCAAACCAAAAGAGACAAGCAACAAGCCATCAAAACTACCCATCATCGCAACATACAATGTGAATCCTAAGGAACTGACAGGTATGTTGCGACAAATAATAAAAAATTAGCACTTCACACTTAATATCATCAACAAAAATAGAACCCATATAAATGTCTTTACCCTCGAACACTTCCAAGAGACTAAGAAGCTATTAGACCTTTCCCAAAAGAGCTATTATACCTACACCCCCAGAGAACTAAGGCCATACTCCATAGTTATTAAAAAATTACCCCAGCAAATCTTCTCAGAAGATAAAGTAAAACAAGCTGTACAGGAAACCTGTCCCGACCTGAAAATCATTAGCGTAAAACCATTTAAAAAGAACTTTTGGCTGGTCCAAATGGAAAAAACTGAAAAAGCTAAAACTATATTCTCTATAAAAAGTTTACTTAACTGTAAAATAAAAATCGAGGCCTTCAAAGCCGAAAACAAAATAAAACAATGCCACAACTGCCAAAGGTATTGTCATGTCGCAAGCAATTGCAAAATGCAGTATAGATGCATCAAATGCACCGCGGACCACGCCCCTGGGCAATGCAATATTCAAAAAACTGACAACCCATCAGAAAACAACAAAACACAATGTGTCAACTGCAAAGGTCAACACACAGCTAATGCAAAAATTTGCCCGGTCAGAGTAGCAATCACCACCAAAAGGAAAATAAGCGAAATAGCACAGTTCAGCGAAACTCGGACAAAATCACCAAAGCCACTACAGTAGCTACTATAAGCAAAATTAAAAATAATATCCCATTCGCCTCGCTGTTCAAAAAAACAGCTGAGACAAGGTCTGTCTCCCGTCAGCCACAACTTCCGAAAAACATTGTTGTTACCAACCCGGCACTGAAAAAACATATTGCCACCAATCTGGCCCCAAAACCACAAACCACAAATCTTTCCATTGAATCAATGAACAGCGATAGTATCCAAGCCTTTGGCAAAGACATCTTCACCTGCATAGACATCATGCCGAAACTAACTAAAAAATACCCCACTAGTCAAGACCAAAACGACTCAGATACTTCCAAAATAAAACAAGCCCTACTTCTAGACTTTCTTATTCAAATCACACAGTAAAAATGACTTCCCTTAAATGTATCTTCCAAAACGTCAGCTCACTCATCTCACTACAGAAGAGGCATGAGTTAGACCATTTCCTTAATAGACATAGGCCAGACAGAATGCTCATAGTAGAACACCGCCTAGGCAATAGAAACACCGCAAAACTATCACACTACCAACTTATAAGGCAAAATGAGAAAGCTCCCCATACAAGACATGCGCAACGCCACCCACAAAATGGTGGTACGTCCGTCGCTATATGCGTAAAAAACGGCATAACGTTTGAACGTTTAGATATCCCGTCACTACGCTTCATCGAAGCCGTGGCAATTAAACTTCCATACAAAGACTCGCTCAGGAACACCCAAAACCTCATAGCAGTCTCATTATACAAACGTCCCAACGACCCACTTCTTACCAACGACATAAATACACTACTCAACTCCCTAAACCATATCGGAAATAGTGACCAAGTAATCATAGGCTGCGACTTAAACGCCAAGCACCCCAGCTGGCATGTGCCTCACCATAGCCCAGCTCACATAAACTACGCCGGTCAAGCACTTCAAACCTGGCTCCTAGGACAACCCAACCTAGTCCTTTACCCATCCAAAGAACCCAGTCGTCCTAACAACTTCAACAACCCATCCTCAATAGACTTCTTCATATGCTCTATAGAACTCCAAGCAGAAAATAGCTCCCTCTGCAACACAATAGATGAATTTCCATCAGATCACCTGGGGGTAACCCTAAAAATACAACTAGGCCAATATAAACTTATAAACACAGATCCAAAATTAGTCCATAAATTCGACAGTATCAACACAGATATATTTAAGTCTGTCATCCTTAGAAACCACAGGCCAATTGCAAGATCCTCCAACCTATGCCCCCTAGAAATAGACACACACATTGCGGAACTTAATACAGCCCTAAATGCCGCACTGGACTCACCAGATGTCATTCCTAAAAGAATTATACACCCATCCAAACCCAATAACACAGTTAAACTGAGCGCACAATGCCTTGCTCTTATCAAGCAGAAGCGCATCATTAGAAGACACCTCTTTAGGCGCCAACAGACACTATCAGTCGAAGAAAAGTTGCAACTTAAATCCCTAATCTCCGACCTCACAACCCAAATCAATAGCCACATCCACATTAGCAACCTTAAACACGTAGAAACCCGCCTAAAACACATAAAACCGAACAAAATTAGCATAAAATCCCTAAAACTTAGTAATCCCAGCCACCAAATAGAAGAGCCGCTTAAACACGACATCCATTTAACAGCCACTGAGCACAATGAAATCGACATTAACGTTCCCACCGTTATTAAGTCGAAATTCGAAAAAATTAATGCCCTAGCCTGGTTTTTTGAGAAAATCCACAAGCAAAATGACATCTAATGCTAGCCCCGAGCTTAGGCAACACACTGAGCGCATAAACAGGCGAGTTGGCACTATTCGCCAAAATCCCTCGCAAATGCCCAGATATATATTTAACTTTGATCCCAGCCGAAGAGCAGGCGGCAACTGGGAAAACTCAGAAGAGCTTGGCTTCACAAACGCCAAGCAACTCCATGAGTGGATTAGGCTAAAAAACGGCAAAAAAAAACCATGGGCCCAGACGGCAGTAGCAATTACCTTTTAAAACACTATAATATGTTGGTCCTCAAGCACCTAGCAGTTCTGTTTAATCATTGCTACAACTCTGGCTACTTCCCAAATGCCTGGAAGTGCAGCAGAATAGCTCCCATACTGAAACCAAAAGCTAACCCACAAAGCTTACAAGGGTACAGGCCAATCTCAATCCTTTCGGCCATTAGCCTCCTTTTCGAAAAAATGTTAATGGAACAAATTAAGAAACACATAGACTCCCAACAGATACTAAAACCTTACCAGTTCGGTTTCAGAGATAACATATCCATTAACAACCCCTTAGCTGTCGCAAATGCCTTCATATTTAGCAACATCGCTAGACAGCGAGCTACAATTGCCTGTGCCCTTGACTTCGAAAAAGCGTTCGATACAGTCTGGACGAACGGCCTCATATACAAAATGAGCAATACCTTCCGGTTCAATCCAAATACTACACGTATTATTCAGAGCTACCTCACAGCTCGCTCCTTCTATGTCGCCAGCCCAGACGGCCTAGAAAAATCGCTAATCCGCGACATAACTGCAGGTGTGCCACAGGGTTCCCTTCTGGCACCAATATTATACAACATATACCTTGCTGACCTACCAGTCTTCAGGCAAACCCCCACCTCAACTTCAACAGCGCGCATCCAGCCGCTCGTCTATGCAGACGATATATTACTACTGTCCTCAGGTGCATGGATAGCAAGCGCAGAAATGGACCTTAACAGGTACCTAGACCAGCTATGCAAATACTTTGCCAATTGGCGACTTAAGCTTAACGCTAATAAGTGCGAGGGATGCATTTTCAAGGGCCCAAGGCTCAAAAGCATATACAAAAATGCTTGGAAATTCATCCCAAAACTCTATATAAATGGTTGCACAGAAATCCAAATTAAACCTAAAATAAAATATTTAGGGGTCATATACGATCAAAAGCTCAAATTCCAAGAGCACATCGAACATGCCCTTTAGCGAGCAAAAATTCAGCTGCACGAAATCCACCAAATCTGTAAGCCTCTAAACGAGAGCCCATCTCTCCCAAATGCCCAGACTATCAAAATAAGCTCACTCACCTATAAGAAACTGATCCAACCAATCCTTATCCATGGGCACATCGGTTGGTTCAACATTAAATCCAAACAAATGGAAGAAATACGCATCTTTGAAAGACGCATCCTACGCCGTGCCTTAGGTAAATGCTCCCGCATACCCCACTCACACAGATACATATCAAACTCTAAGCTTTATGAGATCTCGAAGACAAAACGAGTAGACACCCTTATATTTAAAATAATTGAAAAGTTCCTAGAACGAAATAGTTATAGTAATAACCAACAAATATTAGAAAGTATAGAGCAGGTCCGGATCCCGGTCAGATTCTCAGCAGACCATCTAACTATAAGCCATATAAACAGCCTAAAAGAGAAGGGCATAATTCGCGACCCTCAGAACAACCTCATATTCTACCATAGAAAAAGACAGTCCATTGACCCTAACGATGGACTCGTCTACAACATCAAACAATAATAAAAATAAATGCTCATCTTATTATCTGTCGCAATATACCTTCCCCCTTTCTCTCTATCTCCTATTGTAAAAACATTTCCTACCTCCTATCTCTCCCCCTATCCAGTTAACTAGTTCCTAAGCTCCATGTTATTACTAATTAAGCTAGCTTTAAGACAAAACACCAAAATCAAAATTAACATAATGAAATCCAGGTTTTACTCAGTATAGATTTTCCCAGGAATATACATAAATACATAATAAAGATAAAATTACACCAAAACATAAGCACTAAGAACTAAAAACCTAAATAAAAATAAGTAATAGACTTAACGCCTGAGAAGCTAGAAGTGCAAGGCAACATGAAACCCACTGTGACTAATAAATAAGAAGAAGAAGACACATGATCAGTGTGTTTTTAACAGTGACTGTGTAAAGTTACAATTGTGAAATAAGTGGCTCGTACTAGCAAACGTCCGCATCTCCTGTGATTTTTTAAAAAGTTCTTTTGAAAAGTTGCCGCGTTGAACGCGAGTTTGGAAGCGTGTCGAACACGTGAGTGTGAAGCTGCGTCAAACGCGAGTGTGTAAGCACGTTAAAACGTGAGTGTGGAAACGCGTCAAACGCGAGTACAAGTGCAGAAAACCGCATGATTAAGTGAACCCTTAAACACTGTGAAAACTTAAAGTGGCAAAAGTATGAAGGAAAAATCAAATAAGGCCACAAGTGACAAAAATGCACCCGATCGCAAACTCGGAAAGTAAAAACAATAGTGCCAGTGCAAAAAAGCAAGTCGGCATTCCCTTAAAAACCAACGAAAGTATTCAATCGCCGTCACAAAGCAAGATGGCAAGTGCAAAAAAAAAACCATCGAAACAAACCGATCTCAACAACGAGCAAAAACGCGTGTGGTAGCGCACCGCTATCGACACCTCTAAACACCCAAACCAACCTACCGAAATCGAGGATCTCGAACAACCAAGGGTGTGTGGGTGGAAACACAGAAACCACTCAACATGGAGGACTAATGATCCCGGGCACAGCAGCCGGCCCTGCCAGCGTGTCAGGAGCACATAAGAAACGTCAAGGAACCCAACATCAACTGAAAAATCTCAAACAAGAACGGAAAAGACTCGAGGGAACAAAACGCTGCCCTTGCCCAACCAAAGAACGAAGCCACGCAGGATACGATCCCAATCTGGACCCTCCAAGCCTAAAAAGAACAAGAAATCGAAGGGCCAGAAGGCAGCCACTCCAAAAGCAGCCGACATGGACGTTGACAATAGCCAGAGGAAACCGCTGTGGTAGCCCAAATCGAACCAGAAAGGAACTACCCGACCACCAAACCAAAAGACAAGCAACAAGCCACAACTACCCAATCGCAACATACAAAATCCTAAGAACTACTTGTTGCGACATAAACACCAACTTAAATCATCACATAGAACCCAATAAATGTCTACCTCGAACACTCCAAGACAAAGCTATAACCTCCAAGAGCTATAACCTACACCCCCAGGAACTAAGCGGAAGAGAAGTATGCAAGATAAAAAAACCCCAGCAAATCTTCTCAAAGAAGTAAAACAAGAGAAGGAAACCTGCCCGACCAATATTGCTAACCATAAGAACTTTTGGCTGCATGGAAAAAACTGAAAAGCTAAATATACTCTTAGACTTAACTGATAAATCGAGCCTTCAAAGCCGAAAACAAAATAAACAATGCCACAACTGCGGCCGATTCTCAGAGAATAACACCGCGACCCCCCCTGGCATATCAAACTGACAACCCATCAGAAAACAACAAAACACAATGTGTCAACTGCAAAGGTCACACACAGCTAATGCAAAATTCCCGGTCAAGAGCATCACCACCAAAAGGAAAATAAGCGAAATAGCACAGTTCAGCGAAACTCGGACAAAATCACCAAGCCCACAGTAGCTACTATAAGCATTAAAAATAAATCCCATCGCCTCGCTGTTCAAAAAACAGCTGAACGGCCTGCCCCTCGCCACAACTTCCGAAAAAATTTTACCAACCCGCACAAAAAATTGCCACCATCTGGCCCCACCACAAACCACAATCTTTCCATAATCTACACGGATCCAAGCCTTTGGCAAATCTTCACCTGCATACATCACCGAAACTAACTAATACCCCACTAGCAACCAAACGACTCAAACTTCCAATAACAAGCCCTCTTCTAACTTCTACAATCACACATGACTCCCTTAAATGTATCTTCCAAAACGTCACTCACTCATCTCACTACAGAAGAGGAATTACCATCCTTAAAGACATAGGCCAGAAAAGCTCATAGAAACACCGCCTAGGCAATAGAAACACCGCAAAACTATCACACTACCAACTTAAAGGCAAAATGAGAAAGCTCCCCAACAAGACATGCGCAACGCCACCCACAAAAGTGGTACGTCCGCGCTAAGCGTAAAACGGCATAAGTTAAGTTAATACCCGTCACACCTTCATCGAAGCCGTGGCAATTAAACTTCCAACAAGACTCGCTCAAACACCCAAAACCTCAAGCAGTCTCATATACACGTCCCAACGACCCACTTCTTACCAACGACATAATACACACTCAACTCCCTAAACCAATCGGAAATAGTGACCAAAATCATAGGCTGCACTTAAACGCCAAGCACCCCACTGGCATTGCTCCATACCCCTCCAAACTACGCCGCAACACTTCAACCTGGCTCCTAACAACCCAACCACTACCCATCCAACCCAGCGTCCTAACAACTTCAACAACCCACCTCAAAACTTCTTCATAGCTCTATAAACTCCAAGCAAAATAGCTCCCTCTGCAACACAAAGAGAATTTCCATCAATCACCTGGGGAACCCTTACAACTAGCCAATAACTATAAACAAATCCAACTAATAAACAAACCAAAAAACTCTCATCCTTAAAACCTCAGCAATTCAAGATCCTCCAACCTATCCCCCTAGAAATAGACACACACATTGCGGAACTTAATACATCCCTAAATCCGCACTGACTATCCATTCCTAAAGAATAACACCCATCCAAACCCAACACAGTTAACTACGCACAACCTTCCTTACACAGCGCTCATAAGACACCTCAGGCGCCAACAGAACTACAGTCGAAGAAAAGTTGCAACTAAATCCCTAACTCCGACCTCACAACCCAAATCAAAGCCACATCCACATTACAACCTTAAACACGTAAAACCCGCCTAAAACACATAAAACCGAACAAAATTAGCATAAAATCCCTAAAACTTAAACCCAGCCACCAAATAGAAAGCCGCTTAAACACGACATCCATTAACAGCCACTACACAAAATCACATAACGTCCCACCGTTATAAGTCAATCGATAATGCCCTACCTGGTTATTTGAGAAAATCCACAAGCAAAATACATCTAACTAGCCCCAGCTTGGCAACACACTAGCGCATAAACAGGCGAGTTGGCACTATCGCCAAAACCCTCGCAAATGCCCAAAATAACTTTACCCACCGAAGCAGGCGGCAACTGGGAAAACTCAGAAGATCTTGGCTTCACAAACGCCAAGCAACTCCATGAGTGGATTAGGCTAAAAAACGGCAAAAAAAACCATGGCCCAACGGCGACTACCTTTTAAAACGTAATATTTGATCCTCACACCTAGCAGTTCTGTTTAATCATTGCTACAACTCTGGCTATTCCCAAATGCCTGGCAGTGCAGCAGAATAGCTCCCATACTGAAACCAAAAGCTAACCCACAAAGCTTACAAGGGTAAGCCAATCTCAATCCTTTCGGCCTTAGCCTCCTTTTCGATTAATGAACATAAGAAACACAAGACTCCCAACAGATACTAAAACCTTACCAGTTCGGTTTCAAATAACATATCCATTAACAACCCCTTAGCTGTCGCAATCCTTCAATTTACACACCTAACAGCGACTAAATTGCCTGTCCCTTACTTCGAAAAAGCGTTCGATAAGTCTACGACGGCCTCATAAATAGCAATACCTTCCGGTCAATCCAAATACTACACGATTATTCGAGCTACTCACACTCCTCTTCTATGTCGCCAGCCCAGACGGCCTAGAAAAATCGCTAATCCGCGACTAACTAGTGTCCACAGTCCTTCTGGCACCAATAACAAATATACCTTTACCTACCAGTCTTAGCAAACCCCCACCTCAACTTCAACAGCCATCCACCGCTCTCTATGCAACAAATTACTACTGTCCTCAGTCATGATAGCAAGCGCAGAAATGGACCTTCAGGTACCTAACCAATTATGCAAATACTTTGCCAAATGGCGACTTAAGCTTAACGCTAATAAGTGTGAGGGATGCATTTTCAAGGGCCCAAGGCTCAAAAGATTACAAAAATGCTAGAAATTCACCCAAAACTCTATATAAATGGTAGCACAGAAATCCAAATTAAACCTAAAATAAATATTTACGGGTCATATACGATCAAAAGCTCAAATTCCAAGAGCACATCGAACATGCCCTTAAGCGAGCAAAAATTCAGCTGCACGAAATCCACCAAATCTGTAAGCCTCTAAACGAGAGCCCATCTCTCCCAAATGCCCAGACTATCAAAATAAGCCCACTCACCTATAAGAAACTGATCCAACCAATCCTTATCCATGGGCACATCGGTTGGTTCAACATTAAATCCAAACAAATGGAAGAAATACGCATATTTGAAAGACGCATCCTACGCCGTGCCTTAGGTAAATCTCCCGCATACCCCACTCACACAATACATATCAAACTCTAAGCTTTATAAGATCTCGAAGACAAAACGAGTAGACACCCTTATATTTAAATATTGAAAAGTTCCTAGAACGAAATAGTTATAGTAATAACCAACAAATATTAGAAAGTATAGAGCAGGTCCGGATCCCGGTCAGATTCTCAGCAACCATCTAACTATAAGCCATATAAACAGCCTAAAGAGAAGGGCATAATTCGCGACCCTCAGAACAACCTCATATCTACCATAGAAAAAGACAGTCCATTGACCCTAACGATGGACTCGTCTACAACATCAAACAATAATAAAAATAAATGCTCATCTTATTATCTGTCGCAATATACCTTCCCCCTTTCTCTCTATCTCCTATTGTAAAAACATTTCCTACCTCTATCTCTCCCCTATCCATTAACTATTCCTAAGCTCATGTTATTACTAATTAAGCTAGCTTTAAGACAAAACACCAAAATCAAAATAAATAAAAATAGGTTTACTCATATAATTTTCCCAGAAATACATAAATACATAATAAGATAAATTACACCAAAACATAAGCACTAAGAACTAAAAACCTAAATAAATAAGTAATAGACTTAACGCCTGGAGAAGCTAAAGTGCAAGGCAACATGAAACCCACTGCGACTAATAAAAGAAGAAGAAGACACATGATCAGTGTGTTTTTAACAGTACTGTGTAAAGTTACAATTTGAAATAGAAAGATGGCTCGTACTAAGCAAACGTCCGCATCTCCTGTGATTTTTTAAAAAAGTTCTTTTGAAAAGTTGCCGCGTTGAACGCGAGTTTGGAAGCGTGTCGAACACGTGAGTGTGAAGCTGCGTCAAACGCGAGTGTGTAAGCACGTTAAAACGTGAGTGTGGAAACGCGTCAAACGCGAGTACAAGTGCAGAAAACCGCATGATTAAAGTGAACCCTTAAACACTGTGAAAACTTAAAGTGGCAAAGTGATAAGTGATATGGACACAAATCAAAAAATAAGGCCACAAGTGACAAACAATGCGACCCGATCGCAAACTTCGGAAAAAGTAAAATAAACAATAGTGCCAAAGTGCAAAAAAGCAAGTCGGCATTGCACCTTAAAAACCAACGAAAAGTGCTTCAATCGCCGTACACAAAAAGCAAGATGGCAAGTGCAAAATATAATAAACCATCGAAACAAACCGATCTCAACAACGAGCAGGAAAACGCGTGTGGTAAGCGCGCCGCTCCTCATCGAATCATCGCTAAGCTATATGAATATACGGACACGAAGCCAAACCAGTAACCTACCGGAAAATAACGAGGATCTCGAAACAACCAAGGGTGTGTGGGTGGAATACACAGAATACCACTCAATCATGGAGGAGCTAATAGTCTCCGGGCACAAGCAGCCGGCCCTGCCAGCGTGTCAGGAGCAACAATGAAGAAACGTCAAGGAACCCAAACTTCAACTGAAAAATCTCAAAATACAAGGAACGGTAAAAGTACTCGATGGCAACAAATACGCTGCCCTTGCCCAACCAATGAGAACGAAGCCACGCAGGATGACGAGTTCCCAATCTGGGACCCTCCAAGCCTAAAAAGAACAAGAAATCGAAGGGCCAGAAGGCAGCCACTCCAAAAGCAGCCGACGATATGGACGTTGACAATGAGCCAGAGGAAACCGCTGTGGTAGCCCAAATCGAACCAAGAAAGGAACACCCGGACCAACCAAACCAAAAGAGACAAGCAACAAGCCATCAAAACTACCCATCATCGCAACATACAATTAATCCTAAGGAACTGACAGGTATGTTGCGACAAATAATAAAAAATTAGCACTTCACACTTAATATCATCAACAAAAATAGAACCCATATAAATGTCTTTACCCTCGAACACTTCCAAGAGACTAAGAAGCTATTAGACCTTTCCCAAAAGAGCTATTATACCTACACCCCCAGAGAACTAAGGCGGAGTATGGAGTATGGAGTATGCATAGTTATTAAAAAATTACCCCAGCAAATCTTCTCAGAAATGAAGTAAAACAAGCAGTACAGGAAACCTGTCCCGACCTGAAAATCATTAGCGTAAAACCATTTAAAAAGAACTTTTGGCTGGTCCAAATGGAAAAAACTGAAAAAGCTAAAACTATATTCTCTATAAAAGTTTACTTAACTGTAAAATAAAAATCGAGGCCTTCAAAGCCGAAAACAAAATAAAACAATGCCACAACTGCCAAAGGTATTGTCATGTCGCAAGCAATTGCAAAATGCAGTATAGATGCATCAAATGCACCGCGGACCACGCCCCTGGGCAATGCAGTATTCAAAAAACTGACAACCCATCAGAAAACAACAAAACACAATGTGTCAACTGCAAAGGTCAACACACAGCTAATGCAAAATTTGCCCGGTCAGAGTAGCAATCACCACCAAAAGGAAAATAAGCGAAATAGCACAGTTCAGCGAAACTCGGACAAAATCACCAAAGCCACTACAGTAGCTACTATAAGCAAAATTAAAAATAATATCCCATTCGCCTCGCTGTTCAAAAAAACAGCTGAGACAAGGCCTGTCTCCCGTCAGCCACAACTTCCGAAAAACATTGTTGTTACCAACCCGGCACTGAAAAAACATATTGCCACCAATCTGGCCCCAAAACCACAAACCACAAATCTTTCCATTGAATCATGAACAGCGATAGTATCCAAGCCTTTGGCAAAGACATCTTCACCTGCATAGACATCATGCCGAAACTAACTAAAAAATACCCCACTAGTCAGACCAAAACGACTCAGATACTTCCAAAATAAAACAAGCCCTACTTCTAGACTTTCTTATTCAAATCACACATAAAAATGACTTCCCTTAAATGTATCTTCCAAAACGTCAGCTCACTCATCTCACTACAGAAGAGGCATGAGTTAGACCATTTCCTTAATAGACATAGGCCAGACATAATGCTCATAGTAGAACACCGCCTAGGCAATAGAAACACCGCAAAACTATCACACTACCAACTTATAAGGCAAAATGAGAAAGCTCCCCATACAAGACATGCGCAACGCCACCCACAAAATGGTGGTACGTCCGTCGCTATATGCGTAAAAAACGGCATAACGTTTGAACGTTTAGATATCCCGTCACTACGCTTCATCGAAGCCGTGGCAATTAAACTTCCATACAAAGACTCGCTCAGGAACACCCAAAACCTCATAGCAGTCTCATTATACAAACGTCCCAACGACCCACTTCTTACCAACGACATAAATACACTACTCAACTCCCTAAACCATATCGGAAATAGTGACCAAGTAATCATAGGCTGCGACTTAAACGCCAAGCACCCCAGCTGGCATGTGCCTCACCATAGCCCAGCTCACATAAACTACGCCGGTCAAGCACTTCAAACCTGGCTCCTAGGACAACCCAACCTAGTCCTTTACCCATCCAAAGAACCCAGTCGTCCTAACAACTTCAACAACCCATCCTCAATAGACTTCTTCATATGCTCTATAGAACTCCAAGCAGAAAATAGCTCCCTCTGCAACACAATAGATGAATTTCCATCAATCACCTGGGGGTAACCCTAAAAATACAACTAGGCCAATATAAACTTATAAACACAGATCCAAAACTAGTCCATAAATTCGACAGTATCAACACAGATATATTTAACTCTGTCATCCTTAGAAACCTCAGGCCATTGCAAGATCCTCCAACCTATGCCCCCTAGAAATAGACACACACATTGCGGAACTTAATACATCCCTAAATGCCGCACTGGACTCACCAGATGCCATTCCTAAAAGAATTATACACCCATCCAAACCCAATAACACAGTTAAACTGAGCGCACAATGCCTTGCTCTTATCAAGCAGAAGCGCATCATTAGAAGACACCTCTTTAGGCGCCAACAGACACTATCAGTCGAAGAAAAGTTGCAACTTAAATCCCTAATCTCCGACCTCACAACCCAAATCAATAGCCACATCCACATTAGCAACCTTAAACACGTAGAAACCCGCCTAAAACACATAAAACCGAACAAAATTAGCATAAAATCCCTAAAACTTAGTAATCCCAGCCACCAAATAGAAGAGCCGCTTAAACACGACATCCATTTAACAGCCACTGAGCACAATGAAATCGACATTAACGTTCCCACCGTTATTAAGTCGAAATTCGAAAAAATTAATGCCCTAGCCTGGTTTTTTGAGAAAATCCACAAGCAAAATGACATCTAATGCTAGCCCCGAGCTTAGGCAACACACTGAGCGCATAAACAGGCGAGTTGGCACTATTCGCCAAAATCCCTCGCAAATGCCCAGATATATATTTAACTTTGATCCCAGCCGAAGAGCAGGCGGCAACTGGGAAAACTCAGAAGATCTTGGCTTCACAAACGCCAAGCAACTCCATGAGTGGATTAGGCTAAAAAACGGCAAAAAAAACCATGGGCCCAGACGGCAGTAGCAATTACCTTTTAAAACACTGTAATATGTTGATCCTCAAGCACCTAGCAGTTCTGTTTAATCATTGCTACAACTCTGGCTACTTCCCAAATGCCTGGCAGTGCAGCAGAATAGCTCCCATACTGAAACCAAAAGCTAACCCACAAAGCTTACAAGGGTACAGGCCAATCTCAATCCTTTCGGCCATTAGCCTCCTTTTCGAAAAAATGTTAATGGAACAAATTAAGAAACACATAGACTCCCAACAGATACTAAAACCTTACCAGTTCGGTTTCAGAGATAACATATCCATTAACAACCCCTTAGCTGTCGCAAATGCCTTCATATTTAGCAACATCGCTAGACAGCGAGCTACAATTGCCTGTGCCCTTGACTTCGAAAAAGCGTTCGATACAGTCTGGACGAACGGCCTCATATACAAAATGAGCAATACCTTCCGGTTCAATCCAAATACTACACGTATTATTCAGAGCTACCTCACAGCTCGCTCCTTCTATGTCGCCAGCCCAGACGGCCTAGAAAAATCGCTAATCCGCGACATAACTGCAGGTGTGCCACAGGGTTCCCTTCTGGCACCAATATTATACAACATATACCTTGCTGACCTACCAGTCTTCAGGCAAACCCCCACCTCAACTTCAACAGTGCGCATCCAGCCGCTCGTCTATGCAGACGATATATTACTACTGTCCTCAGGTGCATGGATAGCAAGCGCAGAAATGGACCTTAACAGGTACCTAGACCAATTATGCAAATACTTTGCCAAATGGCGACTTAAGCTTAACGCTAATAAGTGTGAGGGATGCATTTTCAAGGGCCCAAGGCTCAAAAGCATATACAAAAATGCTAGGAAATTCATCCCAAAACTCTATATAAATGGTAGCACAGAAATCCAAATTAAACCTAAAATAAAATATTTACGGGTCATATACGATCAAAAGCTCAAATTCCAAGAGCACATCGAACATGCCCTTAAGCGAGCAAAAATTCAGCTGCACGAAATCCACCAAATCTGTAAGCCTCTAAACGAGAGCCCATCTCTCCCAAATGCCCAGACTATCAAAATAAGCCCACTCACCTATAAGAAACTGATCCAACCAATCCTTATCCATGGGCACATCGGTTGGTTCAACATTAAATCCAAACAAATGGAAGAAATACGCATATTTGAAAGACGCATCCTACGCCGTGCCTTAGGTAAATGCTCCCGCATACCCCACTCACACAGATACATATCAAACTCTAAGCTTTATGAGATCTCGAAGACAAAACGAGTAGACACCCTTATATTTAAAATAATTGAAAAGTTCCTAGAACGAAATAGTTATAGTAATAACCAACAAATATTAGAAAGTATAGAGCAGGTCCGGATCCCGGTCAGATTCTCAGCAGACCATCTAACTATAAGCCATATAAACAGCCTAAAAGAGAAGGGCATAATTCGCGACCCTCAGAACAACCTCATATTCTACCATAGAAAAAGACAGTCCATTGACCCTAACGATGGACTCGTCTACAACATCAAACAATAATAAAAATAAATGCTCATCTTATTATCTGTCGCAATATACCTTCCCCCTTTCTCTCTATCTCCTATTGTAAAAACATTTCCTACCTCCTATCTCTCCCCCTATCCAGTTAACTAGTTCGTAAGCTCCATGTTATTACTAATTAAGCTAGCTTTAAGACAAAATACCAAAATCAAAATTAACATAATGAAATCCAGGTTTTACTCAGTATGAGATTTTCCCAGGAATATACATAAATACATAATAAAGATAAAATTACACCAAAACATAAGCACTAAGAACTAAAAACCTAAATAAAAATAAGTAATAGACTTAACGCCTGGAGAAGCTAGAAGTGCAAGGCAACATGAAACCCACTGTGACTAATAAATAAGAAGAAGAAGACACATGATCAGTGTGTTTTTAACAGTGACTGTGTAAAGTTACAATTGTGAAATAGAAAGATGGCTCGTACTAAGCAAACGTCCGCATCTCCTGTGATTTTTTAAAAAAGTTCTTTTGAAAAGTTGCCGCGTTGAACGCGAGTTTGGAAGCGTGTCGAACACGTGAGTGTGAAGCTGCGTCAAACGCGAGTGTGTAAGCACGTTAAAACGTGAGTGTGGAAACGCGTCAAACGCGAGTACAAGTGCAGAAAACCGCATGATTAAAGTGAACCCTTAAACACTGTGAAAACTTAAAGTGGCAAAAGTGATATATGTGATATGGACACAGAATCAAAAAATAAGGCCACAAGTGACAAACAATGCGACCCGATCGCAAACTTCGGAAAAAGTAAAATAAACAATAGTGCCAAAGTGCAAAAAAGCAAGTCGGCATTGCACCTTAAAAACCAACGAAAAGTACTTCAATCGCCGTACACAAAAAGCAAGATGGCAAGTGCAAAATATAACAAACCATCGAAACAAACCGATCTCAACAACGAGCAGGAAAACGCGTGTGGTAAGCGCAGCCGCTCCTCATCGATATCATCGCTAAGCTATGATGAATATACGGACGACGAAGCCGAAACCAGTAACCTACCGGAAAGTAACGAGGATCTCAAAACAACCAAGGGTGTGTGGGTGGAATACACAGAATACCACTCAATCATGGAGGAGCTAATGAGTCTCCGGGCACAAGCAGCCGGCCCTGCCAGCGTGTCAGGAGCAACAATGAAGAAACGTCAAGGAACCCAACATCAACTGAAAAATCTCAAAATACAAGGAACGGTAAAAGTACTCGATGGCAACAAATACGCTGCCCTTGCCCAACCAGATGAGAACGAAGCCACGCAGGATGACGAGTTCCCAGATCTGGGACCCTCCAAGCCTAAAAAGAACAAGAAATCGAAGGGCCAGAAGGCAGCCACTCCAAAAGCAGCCGACGATATGGACGTTGACAATGAGCCAGAGGAAACCGCTGTGGTAGCCCAAATCGAACCAAGAAAGGAACTACCCGGACCAACCAAACCAAAAGAGACAAGCAACAAGCCATCAAAACTACCCATCATCGCAACATACAATGTGAATCCTAAGGAACTGACAGGTATGTTGCGACAAATAATAAAAAATTAGCACTTCACACTTAATATCATCAACAAAAATAGAACCCATATAAATGTCTTTACCCTCGAACACTTCCAAGAGACTAAGAAGCTATTAGACCTTTCCCAAAAGAGCTATTATACCTACACCCCCAGAGAACTAAGGCGGAGTATGGAGTATGGAGTATGCATAGTTATTAAAAAATTACCCCAGCAAATCTTCTCAGAAGATGAAGTAAAACAAGCAGTACAGGAAACCTGTCCCGACCTGAAAATCATTAGCGTAAAACCATTTAAAAAGAACTTTTGGCTGGTCCAAATGGAAAAAACTGAAAAAGCTAAAACTATATTCTCTATAAAAAGTTTACTTAACTGTAAAATAAAAATCGAGGCCTTCAAAGCCGAAAACAAAATAAAACAATGCCACAACTGCCAAAGGTATTGTCATGTCGCAATCAATTGCAAAATGCAGTATAGATGCATCAAATGCACCGCGGACCACGCCCCTGGGCAATGCAGTATTCAAAAAACTGACAACCCATCAGAAAACAACAAAACACAATGTGTCAACTGCAAAGGTCAACACACAGCTAATGCAAAAATTTGCCCGGTCAGAGTAGCAATCACCACCAAAAGGAAAATAAGCGAAATAGCACAGTTCAGCGAAACTCGGACAAAATCACCAAAGCCACTACAGTAGCTACTATAAGCAAAATTAAAAATAATATCCCATTCGCCTCGCTGTTCAAAAAAACAGCTGAGACAAGGCCTGTCTCCCGTCAGCCAGAACTTCCGAAAAACATTGTTGTTACCAACCCGGCACTGAAAAAACATATTGCCACCAATCTGGCCCCAAAACCACAAACCACAAATCTTTCCATTGAATCAATGAACAGCGATAGTATCCAAGCCTTTGGCAAAGACATCTTCACCTGCATAGACATCATGCCGAAACTAACTAAAAAATACCCCACTAGTCAAGACCAAAACGACTCAGATACTTCCAAAATAAAACAAGCCCTACTTCTAGACTTTCTTATTCAAATCACACAATAAAAATGACTTCCCTTAAATGTATCTTCCAAAACGTCAGCTCACTCATCTCACTACAGAAGAGGCATGAGTTAGACCATTTCCTTAATAGACATAGGCCAGACATAATGCTCATAGTAGAACACCGCCTAGGCAATAGAAACACCGCAAAACTATCACACTACCAACTTATAAGGCAAAATGAGAAAGCTCCCCATACAAGACATGCGCAACGCCACCCACAAAATGGTGGTACGTCCGTCGCTATATGCGTAAAAAACGGCATAACGTTTGAACGTTTAGATATCCCGTCACTACGCTTCATCGAAGCCGTGGCAATTAAACTTCCATACAAAGACTCGCTCAGGAACACCCAAAACCTCATAGCAGTCTCATTATACAAACGTCCCAACGACCCACTTCTTACCAACGACATAAATACACTACTCAACTCCCTAAACCATATCGGAAATAGTGACCAAGTAATCATAGGCTGCGACTTAAACGCCAAGCACCCCAGCTGGCATGTGCCTCACCATAGCCCAGCTCACATAAACTACGCCGGTCAAGCACTTCAAACCTGGCTCCTAGGACAACCCAACCTAGTCCTTTACCCATCCAAAGAACCCAGTCGTCCTAACAACTTCAACAACCCATCCTCAATAGACTTCTTCATATGCTCTATAGAACTCCAAGCAGAAAATAGCTCCCTCTGCAACACAATAGATGAATTTCCATCAGATCACCTGGGGGTAACCCTAAAAATACAACTAGGCCAATATAAACTTATAAACACAGATCCAAAACTAGTCCATAAATTCGACAGTATCAACACAGATATATTTAACTCTGTCATCCTTAGAAACCTCAGGCCAATTGCAAGATCCTCCAACCTATGCCCCCTAGAAATAGACACACACATTGCGGAACTTAATACATCCCTAAATGCCGCACTGGACTCACCAGATGCCATTCCTAAAAGAATTATACACCCATCCAAACCCAATAACACAGTTAAACTGAGCGCACAATGCCTTGCTCTTATCAAGCAGAAGCGCATCATTAGAAGACACCTCTTTAGGCGCCAACAGACACTATCAGTCGAAGAAAAGTTGCAACTTAAATCCCTAATCTCCGACCTCACAACCCAAATCAATAGCCACATCCACATTAGCAACCTTAAACACGTAGAAACCCGCCTAAAACACATAAAACCGAACAAAATTAGCATAAAATCCCTAAAACTTAGTAATCCCAGCCACCAAATAGAAGAGCCGCTTAAACACGACATCCATTTAACAGCCACTGAGCACAATGAAATCGACATTAACGTTCCCACCGTTATTAAGTCGAAATTCGAAAAAATTAATGCCCTAGCCTGGTTTTTTGAGAAAATCCACAAGCAAAATGACATCTAATGCTAGCCCCGAGCTTAGGCAACACACTGAGCGCATAAACAGGCGAGTTGGCACTATTCGCCAAAATCCCTCGCAAATGCCCAGATATATATTTAACTTTGATCCCAGCCGAAGAGCAGGCGGCAACTGGGAAAACTCAGAAGAGCTTGGCTTCACAAACGCCAAGCAACTCCATGAGTGGATTAGGCTAAAAAACGGCAAAAAAAAACCATGGGCCCAGACGGCAGTAGCAATTACCTTTTAAAACACTATAATATGTTGGTCCTCAAGCACCTAGCAGTTCTGTTTAATCATTGCTACAACTCTGGCTACTTCCCAAATGCCTGGAAGTGCAGCAGAATAGCTCCCATACTGAAACCAAAAGCTAACCCACAAAGCTTACAAGGGTACAGGCCAATCTCAATCCTTTCGGCCATTAGCCTCCTTTTCGAAAAAATGTTAATGGAACAAATTAAGAAACACATAGACTCCCAACAGATACTAAAACCTTACCAGTTCGGTTTCAGAGATAACATATCCATTAACAACCCCTTAGCTGTCGCAAATGCCTTCATATTTAGCAACATCGCTAGACAGCGAGCTACAATTGCCTGTGCCCTTGACTTCGAAAAAGCGTTCGATACAGTCTGGACGAACGGCCTCATATACAAAATGAGCAATACCTTCCGGTTCAATCCAAATACTACACGTATTATTCAGAGCTACCTCACAGCTCGCTCCTTCTATGTCGCCAGCCCAGACGGCCTAGAAAAATCGCTAATCCGCGACATAACTGCAGGTGTGCCACAGGGTTCCCTTCTGGCACCAATATTATACAACATATACCTTGCTGACCTACCAGTCTTCAGGCAAACCCCCACCTCAACTTCAACAGTGCGCATCCAGCCGCTCGTCTATGCAGACGATATATTACTACTGTCCTCAGGTGCATGGATAGCAAGCGCAGAAATGGACCTTAACAGGTACCTAGACCAGCTATGCAAATACTTTGCCAATTGGCGACTTAAGCTTAACGCTAATAAGTGCGAGGGATGCATTTTCAAGGGCCCAAGGCTCAAAAGCATATACAAAAATGCTTGGAAATTCATCCCAAAACTCCATATAAATGGTAGCACAGAAATCCAAATTAAACCTAAAATAAAATATTTAGGGGTCATATACGATCAAAAGCTCAAATTCCAAGAGCACATCGAACATGCCCTTAAGCGAGCAAAAATTCAGCTGCACGAAATCCACCAAATCTGTAAGCCTCTAAACGAGAGCCCATCTCTCCCAAATGCCCAGACTATCAAAATAAGCCCACTCACCTATAAGAAACTGATCCAACCAATCCTTATCCATGGGCACATCGGTTGGTTCAACATTAAATCCAAACAAATGGAAGAAATACGCATCTTTGAAAGACGCATCCTACGCCGTGCCTTAGGTAAATGCTCCCGCATACCCCACTCACACAGATACATATCAAACTCTAAGCTTTATGAGATCTCGAAGACAAAACGAGTAGACACCCTTATATTTAAAATAATTGAAAAGTTCCTAGAACGAAATAGTTATAGTAATAACCAACAAATATTAGAAAGTATAGAGCAGGTCCGGATCCCGGTCAGATTCTCAGCAGACCATCTAACTATAAGCCATATAAACAGCCTAAAAGAGAAGGGCATAATTCGCGACCCTCAGAACAACCTCATATTCTACCATAGAAAAAGACAGTCCATTGACCCTAACGATGGACTCGTCTACAACATCAAACAATAATAAAAATAAATGCTCATCTTATTATCTGTCGCAATATACCTTCCCCCTTTCTCTCTATCTCCTATTGTAAAAACATTTCCTACCTCCTATCTGTCCCCTATCCAGTTAACTAGTTCCTAAGCTCCATGTTATTACTAATTAAGCTAGCTTTAAGACAAAACACCAAAATCAAAATTAACATAATGAAATCCAGGTTTTACTCAGGATGAGATTTTCCCAGGAATATACATAAATACATAATAAAGATAAAATTACACCAAAACATAAGCACTAAGAACTAAAAACCTAAATAAAAATAAGTAATAGACTTAACGCCTGGAGAAGCTAGGAGCGCAAGGCAACATGAAATGTAACACCTACAAATTAAGTTAACTTGACTTAGTCAATCAAGACTGTACTATTGAATAAGGTACCAAAATGTGTTACCATGAAACCCACTGTGACCAATAAATAAGAAGAAGAAGAAGCACCCGCTGCACCGCGGACCACGCCCCTGGGCAATGCAGTATTCAAAAAACTGACAACCCATCAGAAAACAACAAAACACAATGTGTCAACTGCAAAGGTCAACACACAGCTAATGCAAAAATTGGCCCGGTCAGAGTAGCAATCACTACCAAAATCGAACATAAGCGAAATAGCACAGTTCAGCGAAACTCGGACAAAATCACCAAAGCCACTACAGTAGCTACTATAAGCAAAATTAAAAATAATATCCCATTCGCCTCGCTGTTCAAAAAAACACCTGAGACAAGGCCTGTCTCCCGTCAGCCACAACTTCCGAAAAGCAATGTTGTTACCAACCCGGCATTGAAAAAACATATTGCCAACAATCTGGCCCCAAAACCACAAATCTTTCCATTGAATCAATGAACAGCGATAGTATCCAAGCCTTTGGCAAAGACATCTTCACCTGCATAGACATCATGCAGAAACTAACTAAAAAATACCCCACTAGTCAAGACCAAAACGACTCAGATACTTCCAAAATAAAACAAGCCCTACTTCTAGACTTTCTTATTCAAATCACACAATAAAAATGAGTTCCCTTAAATGTATCTTCCAAAACGTCAACTCACTCATCTCACTACAGAAGAGACATGAGTTAGACCATTTCCTTAATAGACATAGGCCAGACATAATGCTCATAGCAGAACACCGCCTAGGCAATAGAAACACCGCAAAACTATCCCACTACCAACTTATAAGGCAAAATGAGAAAGCTACCCATACAAGACATGCGCAACGCCACCAAGAAAATGGTGGTACGTCCGTCGCCATATGCATAAAAAACATAGACATCCCGCCACTACGCTTCATCGAAGCCGTGGCAATTAAACTTCCATACAAAGACTCGCTCAGGAACACCCAAAACCTCATAGCAGTCTCATTATACAAACGTCCCAACGACCCACTTCTTACCAACGACATAAATACACTACTCAACTCCCTAAACCATATCGGAAATAGTGACCAAGTAATCATAGGCTGCGACTTAAACGCCAAGCACCCCAGCTGGCATGTGCCTCACCATAGCCCAGCTCACATAAACTACGCCGGTCAAGCACTTCAAACCTGGCTCCTAGGACAACCCAACCTAGTCCTTTACCCATCCAAAGAACCCAGTCGTCCTAACAACTTCAACAACCCATCCTCAATAGACTTCTTCATATGCTCTATAGAACTCCAAGCAGAAAATAGCTCCCTCTGCAACACAATAGATGAATTTCCATCAGATCACCTGGGGGTAACCCTAAAAATACAACTAGGCCAATATAAACTTATAAACACAGATCCAAAACTAGTCCATAAATTCGACAGTATCAACACAGATATATTTAACTCTGTCATCCTTAGAAACCTCAGGCCAATTGCAAGATCCTCCAACCTATGCCCCCTAGAAATAGACACACACATTGCGGAACTTAATACAGCCCCAAATGCCGCACTGGACTCACCAGATGCCATTCCTAAAAGAATTATACACCCATCCAAACCCAATAACACTGTTAAACTGAGCGCACAATGCCTTGCTCTTATCAAGCAGAAGCGCCTCGTTAGAAGACACCTCTTTAGGCGCCAACAGACACTATCAGTCGAAGAAAAGTTGCAACTTAAATCCCTAATCTCCGACCTCACAACCCAAATCAATAGCCACATCCACATTAGCAACCTTAAACACGTAGAAACCCGCCTAAAACACATAAAACCGAACAAAATTAGCATAAAATCCCTAGAGCTTAGTAATCTTAGCCACCCATGTTGGTCCTCAAGCGCCTAGCAGTTCTATTTAATCATTGCTACAACTCTGGCTACTTCCCAAATGCCTGGAAGTGCAGCAGAATAGCTCCCATACTGAAACCAAAAGCTAACCCACAAAGCTTACAAGGGTACAGGCCAATCTCAATCCTTTCGGCCATTAGCCTCCTTTTCGAAAAAATGTTAATGGAACAAATTAAGAAACACATAGACTCCCAACAGATACTTAAACCTTACCAGTTCGGTTTCAGAGATAACATATCCATTAACAACCCCTTACCTGTCGCAAATGCCTTCATATTTAGCAACATCGCTAGACAGCGAGCTACTATTGCCTGTGCCCTTGACTTCGAAAAAGAAGAAGACGCATTATCAGTGTGTTTTTAACAGTGACTGTGTAAAGTTGGAATTGTGAAATAGAAAAATGGCTCGTACTAAGCAAACGTCCGCATCTCCTGTGATTTTTTAAAAAAGTTCTTTTGAAAAGTTGCCGCGTTGAACGCGAGTTTGGAAGCGTGTCGAACACGTGAGTGTGAAACTGCGTCAAACGCGAGTGTGGAAGCACGTTAAAACGTGAGTGTGGAAACGCGTCAAACGCGAGTACAAGTGCAGAAAACCGCATGATTAAAGTGAACCCTTAAACACTGTGAAGACTTAAAGTGGCAAAAGTGATATATGTGATATGGACACAGAATCAAAAAATAAGGCCACAAGTGACAAACAATGCGACCCGATCCCAAACTTCGGAAAAAGTAAAATAAACAAAAGTGCCAAAGTGCAAAAAAGCAAGTCGGCATTGCACCTTAAAAACCAACGAAAAGTGCTTTAATCGCCGTACAGAAAAAGCAAGATGGCAAGTGCAAAATATAATAAACCATCGAAACAAACCATTCTCAACAACGAGCAGGAAAACGCGTGTGGTAAGCGCAGCCGCTCCTCATCGATATCATCGCTAAGCTATGATGAATATACGGACGACGAAGCCGAAACCAGTAACCTACCGGAAAATAACGAGGATCTCGAAACAACCAAGGGTGTGTGGGTGGAATACACAGAATACCACTCAATCATGGAGGAGCTAATGAGTCTCCGGGCACAAGCAGCCGGCCCTGCCAGCGTGTCAGGAGCAACAATGAAGAAACGTCAACAAATCCAAGATCAACTGAAAAATCTCAAAATACAAGGAACGGTAAAAGTACTCGATGGCAACAAATACGCTGCCCTTGCCCAACCAGATGAGAACGAAGCCATGCAGGATGACGAGTTCCCAGATCTGGGACCCTCCAAGCCTAAAAAGAACAAGAAATCGAAGGGCCAGAAGGCAGCCACTCCAAAAGCAGCCGACTATATGGACGTTGACAATGAGCCAGAGGAAACCGCTGTGGTAGCCCAAATCGAACCAAGAAAGGAACTACCCGGTCCAACCAAACCAAAAGAGACAAGCAACAAGCCATCAAAACTACCCATCATCGCAACATACAATGTGAATCCTAAGGAACTGGCAGGTATGTTGCGACAAATAATAAAAAATGAGCACTTCACACTTAATATCATCAACAAAAATAGAACCCATATAAATGTCTTTACCCTCGAACACTTCCAAGAGACTAAGAAGCTATTAGACCTTTCCCAAAAGAGCTATTATACCTACACCCCCAGAGAACTAAAACCATACTCCATAGTTATTAAAAAATTACCCCAGCAAATCTTCTCAGAAGATGAAGTAAAACAAGCAGTACAGGAAACCTGTCCCGACCTGAAAATCATTAGCGTAAAACCATTTAAAAAGAACTTTTGGCTGGTCCAAATGGCAAAAACTGAAAAAGCTAAAACTATATTCTATATAAAAAGTTTACTTAACTGTAAAATAAAAATCGAGGCCTTCAAAGCCGAAAACAAAATAAAACAATGCCACAACTGCCAAAGGTATTGTCATGTCGCAAGCAATGGCAAAATGCAGTATAGATGCATCAAATGCACCGCGGACCACGCCCCTGGGCAATGCAGTATTCAAAAAACTGACAACCCATCAGAAAACAACAAAACACAATGTGTCAACTGCAAAGGTCAACACACAGCTAATGCAAAAATTTGCCCGGTCAGAGTAGCAATCACCACCAAAATCGAAAATAAGCGAACAGTTCAGCGAAACTCGGACAAAATCACCAAAGCCACTACAGTAGCTACTATAAGCAAAATTAAAAATAATATCCCATTCGCCTCGCTGTTCAAAAAAACAGCTGAGACAAGGCCTGTCTCCCGTCAGCCACAACTTCCGAAAAACATTGTTGTTACCAACCCGGCACTGAAAAAACATATTGCCACCAATCTGGCCCCAAAACCACAAACCACAAATCTTTCCATTGAATCAATGAACAGCGATAGTATCCAAGCCTTTGGCAAAGACATCTTCACCTGCATAGACATCATGCCGAAACTAACTAAAAAATACCCCACTAGTCAAGACCAAAACGACTCAGATACTTCCAAAATAAAACAAGCCCTACTCCTAGACTTTCTTATTCAAATCACACAATAAAAATGACTTCCCTTAAATGTATCTTCCAAAACGTCAACTCACTCATCTTACTACAGAAGAGGCATGAGTTAGACCATTTCCTTAATAGACATAGGCCAGACATAATGCTCATAGTAGAACACCGCCTAGGCAATAGAAACACCGCAAAACTATCCCACTACCAACTTATAAGGCAAAATGAGAAAGCTACCCATACAAGACATGCGCAACGCCACGCAACGTTTGAATGTTTAGATATCCCGCCACTACGCTTCATCGAAGCCGTGGCAATTAAACTTCCATACAAAGACTCGCTCAGGAACACCCAAAACCTCATAGCAGTCTCATTATACAAACGTCCCAACGACCCACTTCTTACCAACGACATAAATACACTACTCAACTCCCTAAACCATATCGGAAATAGTGACCAAGTAATCATAGGCTGCGACTTAAACGCCAAGCACCCCAGCTGGCATGTGCCTCACCATAGCCCAGCTCACATAAACTACGCCGGTCAAGCACTTCAAACCTGGCTCCTAGGACAACCCAACCTAGTCCTTTACCCATCCAAAGAACCCAGTCGTCCTAACAACTTCAACAACCCATCCTCAATAGACTTCTTCATATGCTCTACAGAACTCCAAGCAGAAAATAGCTCCCTCTGCAACACAATAGATGAATTTCCATCAGATCACCTGGGGGTAACCCTAAAAATACAACTAGGCCAATATAAACTTATAAACACAGATCCAAAACTAGTCCATAAATTCGACAGTATCAACACAGATATATTTAACTCTGTCATCCTTAGAAACCTCAGGCCAATTGCAAGATCCTCCAACCTATGCCCCCTAGAAATAGACACACACATTGCGGAACTTAATACCACCCTAAATGCCGCACTGGACTCTCCAGATGCCATTCCTAAAAGAATTATACACCCATCCAAACCCAATAACACAGTTAAACTGAGCGCACAATGCCTTGCTCTTATCAAGCAGAAGCGCCTCGTTAGAAGACACCTCTTTAGGCGCCAACAGACACTATCAGTCGAAGAAAAGTTGCAACTTAAAACCCTAATCTCCGACCTCACAACCCAAATCAATAGCCACATCCACATTAGCAACCTTAAACACGTAGAAACCCGCCTAAAACACATAAAACCGAACAAAATTAGCATAAAATCCCTAGAGCTTAGTAATCTTAGCCACCCATGTTGGTCCTCAAGCACCTAGCAGTTCTATTTAATCATTGCTACAACTCTGGCTACTTCCCAAATGCCTGGAAGTGCAGCAGAATAGCTCCCATACTGAAACCAAAAGCTAACCCACAAAGCTTACAAGGGTACAGGCCAATCTCAATCCTTTCGGCCATTAGCCTCCTTTTCGAAAAAATGTTAATGGAACAAATTAAGAAACACATAGACTCCCAACAGATACTTAAACCTTACCAGTTCGGTTTCAGAGATAACATATCCATTAACAACCCCTTACCTGTCGCAAATGCCTTCATATTTAGCAACATCGCTAGACAGCGAGCTACTATTGCCTGTGCCCTTGACTTCGAAAAAGAAGAAGACGCATTATCAGTGTGTTTTTAACAGTGACTGTGTAAAGTTAGAATTGTGAAATAGAAAGATGGCTCGTACTAAGCAAACGTCCGCATCTCCTGTGATTTTTTAAAAAAGTTCTTTTGAAAAGTTGCCGCGTTGAACGCGAGTTTGGAAGCGTGTCGAACACGTGAGTGTGAAACTGCGTCAAACGCGAGTGTGGAAGCACGTTAAAACGTGAGTGTGGAAACGCGTCAAACGCGAGTACAAGTGCAGAAAACCGCATGATTAAAGTGAACCCTTAAACACTGTGAAGACTTAAAGTGGCAAAAGTGATATATGTGATATGGGCACAGAATCAAAAAATAAGGCCACAAGTGACAAACAATGCGACCCGATCCCAAACTTCGGAAAAAGTAAAATAAACAAAAGTGCCAAAGTGCAAAAAAGCAAGTCGGCATTGCACCTTAAAAACCAACGAAAAGTGCTTTAATCGCCGTACAGAAAAAGCAAGATGGCAAGTGCAAAATATAATAAACCATCGAAACAAACTAATCTCAACAACGAGCAGGAAAACGCGTGTGGTAAGCGCAGCCGCTCCTCATCGATATCATCGCTAAGCTATGATGAATATACGGACGACGAAGCCGAAACCAGTAACCTACCGGAAAATAACGAGGATCTCGAAACAACCAAGGGTGTGTGGGTGGAATACACAGAATACCACTCAATCATGGAGGAGCTAATGAGTCTCCGGGCACAAGCAGCCGGCCCTGCCAGCGTGTCAGGAGCAACAATGAAGAAACGTCAAGAAATCCAAGATCAACTGAAAAATCTCAAAATACAAGGAACGGTAAAAGTACTCGATGGCAACAAATACGCTGCCCTTGCCCAACCAGATGAGAACGAAGCCATGCAGGATGACGAGTTCCCAGATCTGGGACCCTCCAAGCCTAAAAAGAACAAGAAATCGAAGGGCCAGAAGGCAGCCACTCCAAAAGCAGCCGACTATATGGACGTTGACAATGAGCCAGAGGAAACCGCTGTGGTAGCCCAAATCGAACCAAGAAAGGAACTACCCGGTCCAACCAAACCAAAAGAGACAAGCAACAAGCCATCAAAACTACCCATCATCGCAACATACAATGTGAATCCTAAGGAACTGGCAGGTATGTTGCGACAAATAATAAAAAATGAGCACTTCACACTTAATATCATCAACAAAAATAGAACCCATATAAATGTCTTTACCCTCGAACACTTCCAAGAGACTAAGAAGCTATTAGACCTTTCCCAAAAGAGCTATTATACCTACACCCCCAGAGAACTAAAACCATACTCCATAGTTATTAAAAAATTACCCCAGCAAATCTTCTCAGAAGATGAAGTAAAACAAGCAGTACAGGAAACCTGTCCCGACCTGAAAATCATTAGCGTAAAACCATTTAAAAAGAACTTTTGGCTGGTCCAAATGGCAAAAACTGAAAAAGCTAAAACTATATTCTATATAAAAAGTTTACTTAACTGTAAAATAAAAATCGAGGCCTTCAAAGCCGAAAACAAAATAAAACAATGCCACAACTGCCAAAGGTATTGTCATGTCGCAAGCAATTGCAAAATGCAGTATAGATGCATCAAATGCACCGCGGACCACGCCCCTGGGCAATGCAGTATTCAAAAAACTGACAACCCATCAGAAAACAACAAAACACAATGTGTCAACTGCAAAGGTCAACACACAGCTAATGCAAAAATTTGCCCGGTCAGAGTAGCAATCACCACCAAAATCGAAAATAAGCGAAATAGCACAGTTCAGCGAAACTCGGACAAAATCACCAAAGCCACTACAGTAGCTACTATAAGCAAAATTAAAAATAATATCCCATTCGCCTCGCTGTTCAAAAAAACAGCTGAGACAAGGCCTGTCTCCCGTCAGCCACAACTTCCGAAAAACATTGTTGTTACCAACCCGGCACTGAAAAAACATATTGCCACCAATCTGGCCCCAAAACCACAAACCACAAATCTTTCCATTGAATCAATGAACAGCGATAGTATCCAAGCCTTTGGCAAAGACATCTTCACCTGCATAGACATCATGCCGAAACTAACTAAAAAATACCCCACTAGTCAAGACCAAAACGACTCAGATACTTCCAAAATAAAACAAGCCCTACTCCTAGACTTTCTTATTCAAATCACACAATAAAAATGACTTCCCTTAAATGTATCTTCCAAAACGTCAACTCACTCATCTTACTACAGAAGAGGCATGAGTTAGACCATTTCCTTAATAGACATAGGCCAGACATAATGCTCATAGTAGAACACCGCCTAGGCAATAGAAACACCGCAAAACTATCCCACTACCAACTTATAAGGCAAAATGAGAAAGCTACCCATACAAGACATGCGCAACGCCACGCAACGTTTGAATGTTTAGATATCCCGCCACTACGCTTCATCGAAGCCGTGGCAATTAAACTTCCATACAAAGACTCGCTCAGGAACACCCAAAACCTCATAGCAGTCTCATTATACAAACGTCCCAACGACCCACTTCTTACCAACGACATAAATACACTACTCAACTCCCTAAACCATATCGGAAATAGTGACCAAGTAATCATAGGCTGCGACTTAAACGCCAAGCACCCCAGCTGGCATGTGCCTCACCATAGCCCAGCTCACATAAACTACGCCGGTCAAGCACTTCAAACCTGGCTCCTAGGACAACCCAACCTAGTCCTTTACCCATCCAAAGAACCCAGTCGTCCTAACAACTTCAACAACCCATCCTCAATAGACTTCTTCATATGCTCTACAGAACTCCAAGCAGAAAATAGCTCCCTCTGCAACACAATAGATGAATTTCCATCAGATCACCTGGGGGTAACCCTAAAAATACAACTAGGCCAATATAAACTTATAAACACAGATCCAAAACTAGTCCATAAATTCCACAGTATCAACACAGATATATTTAACTCTGTCATCCTTAGAAACCTCAGGCCAATTGCAAGATCCTCCAACCTATGCCCCCTAGAAATAGACACACACATTGCGGAACTTAATACCACCCTAAATGCCGCACTGGACTCTCCAGATGCCATTCCTAAAAGAATTATACACCCATCCAAACCCAATAACACAGTTAAACTGAGCGCACAATGCCTTGCTCTTATCAAGCAGAAGCGCCTCGTTAGAAGACACCTCTTTAGGCGCCAACAGACACTATCAGTCGAAGAAAAGTTGCAACTTAAAACCCTAATCTCCGACCTCACAACCCAAATCAATAGCCACATCCACATTAGCAACCTTAAACACGTAGAAACCCGCCTAAAACACATAAAACCGAACAAAATTAGCATAAAATCCCTAGAGCTTAGTAATCTTAGCCACCCATGTTGGTCCTCAAGCACCTAGCAGTTCTATTTAATCATTGCTACAACTCTGGCTACTTCCCAAATGCCTGGAAGTGCAGCAGAATAGCTCCCATACTGAAACCAAAAGCTAACCCACAAAGCTTACAAGGGTACAGGCCAATCTCAATCCTTTCGGCCATTAGCCTCCTTTTCGAAAAAATGTTAATGGAACAAATTAAGAAACACATAGACTCCCAACAGATACTTAAACCTTACCAGTTCGGTTTCAGAGATAACATATCCATTAATAACCCCTTACCTGTCGCAAATGCCTTCATATTTAGCAACATCGCTAGACAGCGAGCTACTATTGCCTGTGCCCTTGACTTCGAAAAAGAAGAAGACGCATTATCAGTGTGTTTTTAACAGTGACTGTGTAAAGTTAGAATTGTGAAATAGAAAGATGGCTCGTACTAAGCAAACGTCCGCATCTCCTGTGATTTTTTAAAAAAGTTCTTTTGAAAAGTTGCCGCGTTGAACGCGAGTTTGGAAGCGTGTCGAACACGTGAGTGTGAAGCTGCTTGCGAGTACAAGGGCAGAAAACCGCATGATTAAAGTGAACCCTTAAACACTGTGAAAACTTAAAGTGGCAAAAGTGATATATGTGATATGGACACAGAATCAAAAAATAAGGCCACAAGTGACAAACAATGCGACCCGATCGCAAACTTCGGAAAAAGTAAAATAAACAAAAGTGCCAAAGTGCAAAAAAGCAAGTCGGCATTGCACCTTAAAAACCAACGAAAAGTGCTTCAATCGCCGTACACAAAAAGCAAGATGGCAAGTGCAAAATATAATAAACCATCGAAACAAACCGATCTCAACAACGAGCAGGAAAACGCGTGTGGTAAGCGCAGCCGCTCCTCATCGATATCATCGCTAAGCTATGATGAATATACGGACGACGAAGCCGAAACCAGTAACCTACCGGAAAATAACGAGGATCTCGAAACAACCAAGGGTGTGTGGGTGGAATACACAGAATACCACTCAATCATGGAGGAGCTAATGAGTCTCCGGGCACAAGCAGCCGGCCCTGCCAGCGTGTCAGGAGCAACAATGAAGAAACGTCAAGGAATCCAAGATCAACTGAAAAATATCAAAATACAAGGAACGGTAAAAGTACTCGATGGCAACAAATACGCTGCCCTTGCCCAACCAGATGAGAACGAAGCCACGCAGGATGACGAGTTCCCAGATCTGGGACCCTCCAAGCCTAAAAAGAACAAGAAATCGAAGGGCCAGAAGGCAGCCACTCCAAAAGCAGCCGACGATATGGACGTTGACAATGAGCCAGAGGAAACCGCTGTGGTAGCCCAAATCGAACCAAGAAAGGAACTACCCGGACCAACCAAACCAAAAGAGACAAGCAACAAGCCATCAAAACTACCCATCATCGCAACATACAATGTGAATCCTAAGGAACTGACAGGTATGTTGCGACAAATAATAAAAAATGAGCACTTCACACTTAATATCATCAACAAAAATAGAACCCATATAAATGTCTTTACCCTCGAACACTTCCAAGAGACTAAGAAGCTATTAGACCTCTCCCAAAAGAGCTATTATACCTACACCCCCAGAGAACTAAAGCCATACTCCATAGTTATTAAAAAATTACCCCAGCAAATCTTCTCAGAAGATGAAGTAAAACAAGCAGTACAGGAAACCTGTCCCGACCTGAAAATCATTAGCGTAAAACCATTTAAAAAGAACTTTTGGCTGGTCCAAATGGAAAAAACTGAAAAAGCTAAAACTATATTCTCTATAAAAAGTTTACTTAACTGTAAAATAAAAATCGAGGCCTTCAAAGCCGAAAACAAAATAAAACAATGCCACAACTGCCAAAGGTATTGTCATGTCGCAAGCAATTGCAAAATGCAGTATAGATGCATCAAATGCACCGCGGACCACGCCCCTGGGCAATGCAGTATTCAAAAAACTGACAACCCATCAGAAAACAACAAAACACAATGTGTCAACTGCAAAGGTCAACACACAGCTAATGCAAAAATTTGCCCGGTCAGAGTAGCAATCACTACCAAAATCGAAAATAAGCGAAATAGCACAGTTCAGCGAAACTCGGACAAAATCACCAAAGCCACTACAGTAGCTACTATAAGCAAAATTAAAAATAATATCCCATTCGCCTCGCTGTTCAAAAAAACAGCTGAGACAAGGCCTGTCTCCCGTCAGCCACAACTTCCGAAAAACATTGTTGTTACCAACCCGGCACTGAAAAAACATATTGCCAACAATCTGGCCCCAAAACCACAAACCACAAATCTTTCCATTGAATCAATGAACAGCGATAGTATCCAAGCCTTTGGCAAAGACATCTTCACCTGCATAGACATCATGCAGAAACTAACGAAAAAATACCCCACTAGTCAAGCCCAAAACGACTCAGATACTTCCAAAATAAAACAAGCCCTACTTCTAGACTTTCTTATTCAAATCACACAATAAAAATGACTTCCCTTAAATGTATCTTCCAAAACGTCAACTCACTCATCTCACTACAGAAGAGACATGAGTTAGACAATTTCCTTAATAGACATAGGCCAGACATAATGCTCATAGCAGAACACCGCCTAGGCAATAGAAACACCGCAAAACTATCCCACTACCAACTTATAAGGCAAAATGAGAAAGCTACCCATACAAGACATGCGCAACGCCACCAAGAAAATGGTGGTACGTCCGTCGCCATATGCATAAAAAACGGCATAACGTTTGAACGCTTAGACATCCCGCCACTACGCTTCATCGAAGCCGTGGCAATTAAACTTCCATACAAAGACTCGCTCAGGAACACCCAAAACCTCATAGCAGTCTCATTATACAAACGTCCCAACGACCCACTTCTTAGCAACGACATAAATACACTATTCAACTCCCTAAACCATATCGGAAATAGTGACCAAGTAATCATAGGCTGCGACTTAAACGCCAAGCACCCCAGCTGGCATGTGCCTCACCATAGCCCAGCTCACATAAACTACGCCGGTCAAGCACTTCAAACCTGGCTCCTAGGACAACCCAACCTAGTCCTTTACCCATCCAAAGAACCCAGTCGTCCTAACAACTTCAACAACCCATCCTCAATAGACTTCTTCATATGCTCTATAGAACTCCAAGCAGAAAATAGCTCCCTCTGCAACACAATAGATGAATTTCCATCAGATCACCTGGGGGTAACCCTAAAAATACAACTAGGCCAATATAAACTCATAAACACAGATCCAAAACTAGTCCATAAATTCGACAGTATCAACACAGATATATTTAACTCTGTCATCCTTAGAAACCTCAGGCCAATTGCAAGATCCTCCAACCTATGCCCCCTAGAAATAGACACACACATTGCGGAACTTAATACCACCCTAAATGCCGCACTGGACTCTCCAGATGCCATTCCCAAAAGAATTATACACCCATCCAAACCCAATAACACAGTTAAACTGAGCGCACAATGCCTTGCTCTTATCAAGCAGAAGCGCATCATTAGAAGACACCTCTTTAGGCGCCAACAGACACTATCAGTCGAAGAAAAGTTGCAACTTAAATCCCTAATCTCCGACCTCACAACCCAAATCAATAGCCACATCCACATTAGCAACCTTAAACACATAGAAACCCGCCTAAAACACATAAAACCGAATAAAATTAGCATAAAATCCCTAAAGCTTAGTAATCCCAGCCACCAAATAGAAGAGCCGCTTAAACACGACATCCATTTAACAGCCACTGAGCACAATGAAATCGACATTAACGTTCCCACCGTTATTAAGTCGAAATTCGAAAAAATCAATGCCCTAGCCTGGTTTTTTGAGAAAATCCACAAGCAAAATGACAACATGTCTAATGCTAGCCCCGAGCTTAGGCAACACACTGAGCGCATAAACAGGCGAGTTGGCACTATTCGCCAAAATCCCTCGCAAATGCCCAGATATATATTTAACTTTGATCCCAGCCGAAGAGCAGACGGCAACTGGGAAAACTCAGAAGAGCTTGGCTTCACAAACGCCAAGCAACTCCATGAGTGGATTAAGCTAAAAAACGGCAAAAAAACCATGGGCCCAGACGGCAGTAGCAATTACCTTTTAAAACACTGTAATATGTTGGTCCTCAAGCACCTAGCAGTTCTATTTAATCATTGCTACAACTCTGGCTACTTCCCAAGTGCCTGGAAGTGCAGCAGAATAGCTCCCATATTGAAACCAAAAGCTAACCCACAAAGCTTACAAGGGTACAGGCCAATCTCAATCCTTTCGGCCATTAGCCTCCTTTTCGAAAAAATGTTAATGGAACAAATTAAAAAACACATAGACTCCCAACAGATACTAAAACCTTACCAGTTCGGTTTTAGAGATAACATATCCATTAACAACCCCTTAGCTGTCGCAAATGCCTTCATATTTAGCAACATCGCTAGAAAGCGAGCTACAATTGCCTGTGCCCTTGACTTCGAAAAAGCGTTCGATACAGTCTGGACGAACGGCCTCATATACAAAATGAGCAATACCTTCCGGTTCAATCCAAATACTACACGTATTATTCAGAGCTACCTCACAGCTCGCTCCTTTTATGTCGCCAGCCCAGACGGCCTAGAAAAATCGCTAATCCGCGACATAACTGCAGGTGTGCCACAGGGCTCCCTTCTGGCACCAATATTATACAACATATACCTTGCTGACCTACCAGTCTTCAGGCAAACCCCCACCTCAACTTCAACAGCGCGCATCCAGCCGCTCGTCTATGCAGACGATATATTACTACTGTCCTCAGGTGCATGGATAGCAAGCGCAGAAATGGACCTTAACAGGTACCTAGACCAACTATGCAAATACTTTGCCAAATGGCGACTTAAGCTTAACGCTAATAAGTGCGAGGGATGCATTTTCAAGGGCCCAAGGCTCAAAAGCATATACAAAAATGCTAGGAAATTCATCCCAAAACTCTATTTAAATGGTAGCACAGAAATCCAAATTAAACCTAAAATAAAATATTTGGGGGTCATATACGATCAAAAGCTCAAATTCCAAGAGCACATCGAACATGCCCTTAAGCGAGCAAAAATTCAGCTGCACAAAATCCACCAAATCTTTAAGCCTCTAAACGAGAGCCCATCTTACCCAAATGCCCAGACTATCAAAATAAGCTCACTCGCCTATAAGAAACTGATCCAACCAATCCTTATCCATGGGCACATCGGTTGGTTCAACATTAAATCCAAACAAATGGAAGAAATACGCATCTTTGAAAGACGCATCCTACGCCGTGCCTTAGGTAAATGCTCCCGCATACCCCACTCACACAGATACATATCAAACTCTAAGCTTTATGAGATCTCGAAGACAAAACGAGTAGACACCCTTATATTTAAAATAATTGAAAAGTTCCTAGAACGAAATAGTTATAGTAATAACCAACAAATATTAGAAAGTATAGAGCAGGTCCGGATCCCGGTCAGATTCTCAGCAGACCATCTAACTATAAGCCATATAAACAGCCTAAAGGAGAAGGGCATAATTCGCGACCCTCAGAACAACCTCATATTCTACCATAGAAAAAGACAGTCCATTGACCCTAACGATGGACTCGTCTACAACATCAAACAATAATAAAAATAAATGCTCATCTTATTATCTGTCGCAATATACCTTCCCCCTTTCTCTCTATCTCCTATTGTAAAAACATTTCCTACCTCCTATCTCTCCCCCTATCCAGTTAACTAGTTCCTAAGCTCCATGTTATTACTAATTAAGCTAGCTTTAAGACAAAACACCAAAATCAAAATTAACATAATGAAATCCAGGTTTTACTCAGCATGAGATTTTCCCAGGAATATACATAAATACATAATAAAGATAAAATTACACCAAAACATAAGCACTAAGAACTAAAAACCTAAATAAAAATAAGTAATAGACTTAACGCCTGGAGAAGCTAGAAGCGCAAGGCAACATGAAATGTAACACCAAAAAATTAAGTTAACTTGACTTAGTCAATCAAGACTGTACTATTGAATAAGGTACCAAAATGTATTACCATGAAACCCACTGTGACCAATAAATAAGAAGAAGAAAGACGCATTATCAGTGTGTTTTTAACAGTGACTGTGTAAAGTTAGAATTGTGAAATAGAAAGATGGCTCGTACTAAGCAGACTGCTCGTAAATCAACTGGAGGAAAGGCTCCTCGGAAACAGTTAGCTACTAAGGCAGCACGTAAAAGTGCTCCAGCAACTGGTGGTGTGAAGAAACCTCATCGCTATAGGCCAGGCACTGTTGCCCTGCGTGAAATTCGTCGCTACCAGAAGAGCACGGAACTGCTTATTCGCAAATTGCCGTTCCAGCGTTTAGTACGCGAAATTGCTCAGGACTTTAAGACCGACTTACGTTTCCAAAGCTCGGCTGTGATGGCTTTGCAGGAAGCTAGCGAAGCCTATCTAGTTGGCCTATTCGAAGATACAAATTTGTGTGCTATCCACGCTAAGCGTGTCACCATCATGCCCAAGGACATTCAACTGGCCAGACGTATTCGTGGAGAGCGCGCTTAAGTTATCCCTCTTCGCTAATACATTAATATCAAACAAATCGGTCCTTTTCAGGACCACAAAATATTTAAAACTCGGAGATTGACATTTTCTTATCTACATCTTGCATTTAGTATACAAAGATCTGTGTAAAATACCAAAAAAAGACACATTGTTACAGAATAATCCAACAAAAATACGATTTTTTCCCACCGAATTTCATTTGCAATATCATGCTTAAAAAAACTACGCGTTTGCCTATCTAAACATTTTTAAGCTAGAACCTAGAATCCCAGAAAAGAGCTGATAGATTTTTTGCAACAATATTACTAGTCAGAAGATTGTTATTCAGTTGGTATGAAATATTGAAACTTTGCTGTAGCTAAAGGATATTTAGTTATCTTTTTCATTTCGAAAACAGTAAGGTAAGGTAAAAATAAACTACTTTCTGCTGCTCGGAAATAAAATAAAAAATATTTTTAATTCATTGAAAAAGAGATTTGTGGCCCTAAAAAGGGCCTTTTGTTTTTGTTTGCTTCCCGTACAATGTTCATCTAGCTGAATTTTACTTGGAGCTGGTGTACTTTGTTACTGCTTTTGTTCCCTCACTGACAGCGTGCTTGGCCAATTCACCGGGCAGCAAAAGGCGTACTGCAGTTTGGATTTCCCGACTGGTAATAGTCGAGCGTTTGTTGTAGTGAGCCAAACGGGAGGCCTCAGCAGCAATACGCTCGAAAATGTCGTTAACAAAACTGTTCATTATGCTCATCGCCTTTGACGAAATGCCGGTGTCAGGGTGGACCTGCTTGAGCACTTTGTAAATGTAGATAGCATAGCTTTCCTTCCTCTTGCGCTTCTTCTTCTTGTCATTCTTGGTAATGTTTTTCTGAGCCTTACCAGCCTTTTTGGCTGCCTTCCCACTTGTTTTCGGCGGCATTATTATTCAAACACGTTCACTTTAATTCACTTCACAAATGTTTGACACACCCCAACGATGCTTAGCATTTATACTTTTTTTCGAGCGACGCTTTCATGTTAAAATACCCTTCAACTCGTTACTCTAAACTGAAGATGTGGGTAGTTGAAAAAAGTATAAATATAATGGTCAGGAGGGAAATACTTGTGTGTAAACAGTGAAACAGTGAAATAAAGAAAATAAGAAAATGTCTGGTCGTGGTAAAGGTGGTAAAGTAAAGGGAAAGGCAAAGTCGCGTTCTAACCGCGCTGGTCTTCAGTTTCCCGTTGGTCGTATTCACCGCCTCCTTCGTAAGGGCAACTATGCTGAACGTGTTGGTGCCGGTGCTCCTGTCTACTTGGCTGCCGTTATGGAGTATTTGGCCGCTGAAGTTTTGGAGTTGGCTGGCAATGCTGCACGCGACAACAAGAAAACTAGAATTATCCCTCGCCATTTGCAATTGGCCATTCGTAACGATGAGGAGTTAAATAAACTGCTTTCGGGCGTCACCATTGCCCAGGGCGGAGTTTTACCTAACATCCAAGCAGTTCTGTTGCCCAAGAAGACTGAAAAGAAGGCATAATTTGCTAGTTTACTAAACTAAAAAAAATAGCGTATACATTTGTAAAAAGTCGAAACCAACCGTCCTTTTCAGGACGACCATAAATTTTAAAAAAGAGAATATCTTTTCATCCAATAAGGTATATACAAAGTAGTTCTCAGAGCTCAAAAGTACAGTCATCGTACTAGTCAATAAAAATGTGCAATTTTGTCTTATCGAATGCGGTTGTCTTACGTTTGTTTGTTTAAAACAAGCACAAAATGTGTATAACAAATGAACATCGGTGATTCTGGTCGATTGCTGAAGCAGTGTCGGGAGCGATTGATTCTTAGATGGAGAAACGTTTGACAGCTTGACAGCATCACATTATAAAAAATCGTATGATCCATGCTTACGATTACATTAAGGTTGAATTAAATGTATCTGATCTCTTTTAATAAAACGCATTGGTGGTCCTGAAAAGGACCGATTGGTGTCAACATAACTTTTTTTTAACCGCCAAAACCGTACAGGGTACGGCCTTGTCTTTTCAGCGCATAAACAACGTCCATGGCTGTGACTGTCTTCCTTTTGGCGTGCTCGGTGTATGTGACCGCATCACGAATAACATTTTCCAAGAACACCTTTAAAACACCACGAGTTTCCTCATAAATAAGACCAGAAATACGTTTTACGCCACCACGACGAGCTAAACGGCGGATAGCTGGTTTCGTGATGCCCTGGATATTATCACGCAACACTTTGCGATGACGTTTGGCGCCGCCTTTACCCAAGCCTTTGCCACCTTTACCACGACCAGTCATTTTTCACTTTTTATTTTACTTTACACCACGAATGTCACAAAGATACTAATGCTAGCTGTTCAGCTAGCGCTTATATTTATACCAAAAATATCCAGAGCGCGAGCGAGTAAAAAAATATTTCCATCTCGCTCACACACTACCCTCGTAATATATTCGGCAAAGCGACTATATATCGGCAGCGAATATATCGTTCTCTCTCTAACCTATCACTTATTTTCTATATAAGCGATACAGAAACAAGACGCATTATCAGTGTGTTTTTAACAGTGACTGTGTAAAGTTAGAATTGTGAAATAGAAAGATGGCTCGTACTAAGCAGACTGCTCGTAAATCAACTGGAGGAAAGGCTCCTCGGAAACAGTTAGCTACTAAGGCAGCACGTAAAAGTGCTCCAGCAACTGGTGGTGTGAAGAAACCTCATCGCTATAGGCCAGGCACTGTTGCCCTGCGTGAAATTCGTCGCTACCAGAAGAGCACGGAACTGCTTATTCGCAAATTGCCGTTCCAGCGTTTAGTACGCGAAATTGCTCAGGACTTTAAGACCGACTTACGTTTCCAAAGCTCGGCTGTGATGGCTTTGCAGGAAGCTAGCGAAGCCTATCTAGTTGGCCTATTCGAAGATACAAATTTGTGTGCTATCCACGCTAAGCGTGTCACCATCATGCCCAAGGACATTCAACTGGCCAGACGTATTCGTGGAGAGCGCGCTTAAGTTATCCCTCTTCGCTAATACATTAATATCAAACAAATCGGTCCTTTTCAGGACCACAAAATATTTAAAACTCGGAGATTGACATTTTCTTATCTACATCTTGCATTTAGTATACAAAGATCTGTGTAAAATACCAAAAAAAGACACATTGTTACAGAATAATCCAACAAAAATACGATTTTTTCCCACCGAATTTCATTTGCAATATCATGCTTAAAAAAACTACGCGTTTGCCTATCTAAACATTTTTAAGCTAGAACCTAGAATCCCAGAAAAGAGCTGATAGATTTTTTGCAACAATATTACTAGTCAGAAGATTGTTATTCAGTTGGTATGAAATATTGAAACTTTGCTGTAGCTAAAGGATATTTAGTTATCTTTTTCATTTCGAAAACAGTAAGGTAAGGTAAAAATAAACTACTTTCTGCTGCTCGGAAATAAAATAAAAAATATTTTTAATTCATTGAAAAAGAGATTTGTGGCCCTAAAAAGGGCCTTTTGTTTTTGTTTGCTTCCCGTACAATGTTCATCTAGCTGAATTTTACTTGGAGCTGGTGTACTTTGTTACTGCTTTTGTTCCCTCACTGACAGCGTGCTTGGCCAATTCACCGGGCAGCAAAAGGCGTACTGCAGTTTGGATTTCCCGACTGGTAATAGTCGAGCGTTTGTTGTAGTGAGCCAAACGGGAGGCCTCAGCAGCAATACGCTCGAAAATGTCGTTAACAAAACTGTTCATTATGCTCATCGCCTTTGACGAAATGCCGGTGTCAGGGTGGACCTGCTTGAGCACTTTGTAAATGTAGATAGCATAGCTTTCCTTCCTCTTGCGCTTCTTCTTCTTGTCATTCTTGGTAATGTTTTTCTGAGCCTTACCAGCCTTTTTGGCTGCCTTCCCACTTGTTTTCGGCGGCATTATTATTCAAACACGTTCACTTTAATTCACTTCACAAATGTTTGACACACCCCAACGATGCTTAGCATTTATACTTTTTTTCGAGCGACGCTTTCATGTTAAAATACCCTTCAACTCGTTACTCTAAACTGAAGATGTGGGTAGTTGAAAAAAGTATAAATATAATGGTCAGGAGGATACTTGTGTGTAAACAGTGAAACAGTGAAATAAAGAAAATAAGAAAATGTCTGGTCGTGGTAAAGGTGGTAAAGTAAAGGGAAAGGCAAAGTCGCGTTCTAACCGCGCTGGTCTTCAGTTTCCCGTTGGTCGTATTCACCGCCTCCTTCGTAAGGGCAACTATGCTGAACGTGTTGGTGCCGGTGCTCCTGTCTACTTGGCTGCCGTTATGGAGTATTTGGCCGCTGAAGTTTTGGAGTTGGCTGGCAATGCTGCACGCGACAACAAGAAAACTAGAATTATCCCTCGCCATTTGCAATTGGCCATTCGTAACGATGAGGAGTTAAATAAACTGCTTTCGGGCGTCACCATTGCCCAGGGCGGAGTTTTACCTAACATCCAAGCAGTTCTGTTGCCCAAGAAGACTGAAAAGAAGGCATAATTTGCTAGTTTACTAAACTAAAAAAAATAGCGTATACATTTGTAAAAAGTCGAAACCAACCGTCCTTTTCAGGACGACCATAAATTTTAAAAAAGAGAATATCTTTTCATCCAATAAGGTATATACAAAGTAGTTCTCAGAGCTCAAAAGTACAGTCATCGTACTAGTCAATAAAAATGTGCAATTTTGTCTTATCGAATGCGGTTGTCTTACGTTTGTTTGTTTAAAACAAGCACAAAATGTGTATAACAAATGAACATCGGTGATTCTGGTCGATTGCTGAAGCAGTGTCGGGAGCGATTGATTCTTAGATGGAGAAACGTTTGACAGCTTGACAGCATCACATTATAAAAAATCGTATGATCCATGCTTACGATTACATTAAGGTTGAATTAAATGTATCTGATCTCTTTTAATAAAACGCATTGGTGGTCCTGAAAAGGACCGATTGGTGTCAACATAACTTTTTTTTTAACCGCCAAAACCGTACAGGGTACGGCCTTGTCTTTTCAGCGCATAAACAACGTCCATGGCTGTGACTGTCTTCCTTTTGGCGTGCTCGGTGTATGTGACCGCATCACGAATAACATTTTCCAAGAACACCTTTAAAACACCACGAGTTTCCTCATAAATAAGACCAGAAATACGTTTTACGCCACCACGACGAGCTAAACGGCGGATAGCTGGTTTCGTGATGCCCTGGATATTATCACGCAACACTTTGCGATGACGTTTGGCGCCGCCTTTACCCAAGCCTTTGCCACCTTTACCACGACCAGTCATTTTTCACTTTTTATTTTACTTTACACCACGAATGTCACAAAGATACTAATGCTAGCTGTTCAGCTAGCGCTTATATTTATACCAAAAATATCCAGAGCGCGAGCGAGTAAAAAAATATTTCCATCTCGCTCACACACTACCCTCGTAATATATTCGGCAAAGCGACTATATATCGGCAGCGAATATATCGTTCTCTCTCTAACCTATCACTTATTTTCTATATAAGCGATACAGAAACAAGACGCATTATCAGTGTGTTTTTAACAGTGACTGTGTAAAGTTAGAATTGTGAAATAGAAAGATGGCTCGTACTAAGCAGACTGCTCGTAAATCAACTGGAGGAAAGGCTCCTCGGAAACAGTTAGCTACTAAGGCAGCACGTAAAAGTGCTCCAGCAACTGGTGGTGTGAAGAAACCTCATCGCTATAGGCCAGGCACTGTTGCCCTGCGTGAAATTCGTCGCTACCAGAAGAGCACGGAACTGCTTATTCGCAAATTGCCGTTCCAGCGTTTAGTACGCGAAATTGCTCAGGACTTTAAGACCGACTTACGTTTCCAAAGCTCGGCTGTGATGGCTTTGCAGGAAGCTAGCGAAGCCTATCTAGTTGGCCTATTCGAAGATACAAATTTGTGTGCTATCCACGCTAAGCGTGTCACCATCATGCCCAAGGACATTCAACTGGCCAGACGTATTCGTGGAGAGCGCGCTTAAGTTATCCCTCTTCGCTAATACATTAATATCAAACAAATCGGTCCTTTTCAGGACCACAAAATATTTAAAACTCGGAGATTGACATTTTCTTATCTACATCTTGCATTTAGTATACAAAGATCTGTGTAAAATACCAAAAAAAGACACATTGTTACAGAATAATCCAACAAAAATACGATTTTTTCCCACCGAATTTCATTTGCAATATCATGCTTAAAAAAACTACGCGTTTGCCTATCTAAACATTTTTAAGCTAGAACCTAGAATCCCAGAAAAGAGCTGATAGATTTTTTGCAACAATATTACTAGTCAGAAGATTGTTATTCAGTTGGTATGAAATATTGAAACTTTGCTGTAGCTAAAGGATATTTAGTTATCTTTTTCATTTCGAAAACAGTAAGGTAAGGTAAAAATAAACTACTTTCTGCTGCTCGGAAATAAAATAAAAAATATTTTTAATTCATTGAAAAAGAGATTTGTGGCCCTAAAAAGGGCCTTTTGTTTTTGTTTGCTTCCCGTACAATGTTCATCTAGCTGAATTTTACTTGGAGCTGGTGTACTTTGTTACTGCTTTTGTTCCCTCACTGACAGCGTGCTTGGCCAATTCACCGGGCAGCAAAAGGCGTACTGCAGTTTGGATTTCCCGACTGGTAATAGTCGAGCGTTTGTTGTAGTGAGCCAAACGGGAGGCCTCAGCAGCAATACGCTCGAAAATGTCGTTAACAAAACTGTTCATTATGCTCATCGCCTTTGACGAAATGCCGGTGTCAGGGTGGACCTGCTTGAGCACTTTGTAAATGTAGATAGCATAGCTTTCCTTCCTCTTGCGCTTCTTCTTCTTGTCATTCTTGGTAATGTTTTTCTGAGCCTTACCAGCCTTTTTGGCTGCCTTCCCACTTGTTTTCGGCGGCATTATTATTCAAACACGTTCACTTTAATTCACTTCACAAATGTTTGACACACCCCAACGATGCTTAGCATTTATACTTTTTTTCGAGCGACGCTTTCATGTTAAAATACCCTTCAACTCGTTACTCTAAACTGAAGATGTGGGTAGTTGAAAAAAGTATAAATATAATGGTCAGGAGGATACTTGTGTGTAAACAGTGAAACAGTGAAATAAAGAAAATAAGAAAATGTCTGGTCGTGGTAAAGGTGGTAAAGTAAAGGGAAAGGCAAAGTCGCGTTCTAACCGCGCTGGTCTTCAGTTTCCCGTTGGTCGTATTCACCGCCTCCTTCGTAAGGGCAACTATGCTGAACGTGTTGGTGCCGGTGCTCCTGTCTACTTGGCTGCCGTTATGGAGTATTTGGCCGCTGAAGTTTTGGAGTTGGCTGGCAATGCTGCACGCGACAACAAGAAAACTAGAATTATCCCTCGCCATTTGCAATTGGCCATTCGTAACGATGAGGAGTTAAATAAACTGCTTTCGGGCGTCACCATTGCCCAGGGCGGAGTTTTACCTAACATCCAAGCAGTTCTGTTGCCCAAGAAGACTGAAAAGAAGGCATAATTTGCTAGTTTACTAAACTAAAAAAAATAGCGTATACATTTGTAAAAAGTCGAAACCAACCGTCCTTTTCAGGACGACCATAAATTTTAAAAAAGAGAATATCTTTTCATCCAATAAGGTATATACAAAGTAGTTCTCAGAGCTCAAAAGTACAGTCATCGTACTAGTCAATAAAAATGTGCAATTTTGTCTTATCGAATGCGGTTGTCTTACGTTTGTTTGTTTAAAACAAGTACAAAATGTGTATAACAAATGAACATCGGTGATTCTGGTCGATTGCTGAAGCAGTGTCGGGAGCGATTGATTCTTAGATGGAGAAACGTTTGACAGCTTGACAGCATCACATTATAAAAAATCGTATGATCCATGCTTACGATTACATTAAGGTTGAATTAAATGTATCTGATCTCTTTTAATAAAACGCATTGGTGGTCCTGAAAAGGACCGATTGGTGTCAACATAACTTTTTTTTAACCGCCAAAACCGTACAGGGTACGGCCTTGTCTTTTCAGCGCATAAACAACGTCCATGGCTGTGACTGTCTTCCTTTTGGCGTGCTCGGTGTATGTGACCGCATCACGAATAACATTTTCCAAGAACACCTTTAAAACACCACGAGTTTCCTCATAAATAAGACCAGAAATACGTTTTACGCCACCACGACGAGCTAAACGGCGGATAGCTGGTTTCGTGATGCCCTGGATATTATCACGCAACACTTTGCGATGACGTTTGGCGCCGCCTTTACCCAAGCCTTTGCCACCTTTACCACGACCAGTCATTTTTCACTTTTTATTTTACTTTACACCACGAATTTCACAAAGATACTAATGCTAGCTGTTCAGCTAGCGCTTATATTTATACCAAAAATATCCAGAGCGCGAGCGAGTAAAAAAATATTTCCATCTCGCTCACACACTACCCTCGTAATATATTCGGCAAAGCGACTATATATCGGCAGCGAATATATCGTTCTCTCTCTAACCTATCACTTATTTTCTATATAAGCGATACAGAAACAAGACGCATTATCAGTGTGTTTTTAACAGTGACTGTGTAAAGTTAGAATTGTGAAATAGAAAGATGGCTCGTACTAAGCAGACTGCTCGTAAATCAACTGGAGGAAAGGCTCCTCGGAAACAGTTAGCTACTAAGGCAGCACGTAAAAGTGCTCCAGCAACTGGTGGTGTGAAGAAACCTCATCGCTATAGGCCAGGCACTGTTGCCCTGCGTGAAATTCGTCGCTACCAGAAGAGCACGGAACTGCTTATTCGCAAATTGCCGTTCCAGCGTTTAGTACGCGAAATTGCTCAGGACTTTAAGACCGACTTACGTTTCCAAAGCTCGGCTGTGATGGCTTTGCAGGAAGCTAGCGAAGCCTATCTAGTTGGCCTATTCGAAGATACAAATTTGTGTGCTATCCACGCTAAGCGTGTCACCATCATGCCCAAGGACATTCAACTGGCCAGACGTATTCGTGGAGAGCGCGCTTAAGTTATCCCTCTTCGCTAATACATTAATATCAAACAAATCGGTCCTTTTCAGGACCACAAAATATTTAAAACTCGGAGATTGACATTTTCTTATCTACATCTTGCATTTAGTATACAAAGATCTGTGTAAAATACCAAAAAAAGACACATTGTTACAGAATAATCCAACAAAAATACGATTTTTTCCCACCGAATTTCATTTGCAATATCATGCTTAAAAAAACTACGCGTTTGCCTATCTAAACATTTTTAAGCTAGAACCTAGAATCCCAGAAAAGAGCTGATAGATTTTTTGCAACAATATTACTAGTCAGAAGATTGTTATTCAGTTGGTATGAAATATTGAAACTTTGCTGTAGCTAAAGGATATTTAGTTATCTTTTTCATTTCGAAAACAGTAAGGTAAGGTAAAAATAAACTACTTTCTGCTGCTCGGAAATAAAATAAAAAATATTTTTAATTCATTGAAAAAGAGATTTGTGGCCCTAAAAAGGGCCTTTTGTTTTTGTTTGCTTCCCGTACAATGTTCATCTAGCTGAATTTTACTTGGAGCTGGTGTACTTTGTTACTGCTTTTGTTCCCTCACTGACAGCGTGCTTGGCCAATTCACCGGGCAGCAAAAGGCGTACTGCAGTTTGGATTTCCCGACTGGTAATAGTCGAGCGTTTGTTGTAGTGAGCCAAACGGGAGGCCTCAGCAGCAATACGCTCGAAAATGTCGTTAACAAAACTGTTCATTATGCTCATCGCCTTTGACGAAATGCCGGTGTCAGGGTGGACCTGCTTGAGCACTTTGTAAATGTAGATAGCATAGCTTTCCTTCCTCTTGCGCTTCTTCTTCTTGTCATTCTTGGTAATGTTTTTCTGAGCCTTACCAGCCTTTTTGGCTGCCTTCCCACTTGTTTTCGGCGGCATTATTATTCAAACACGTTCACTTTAATTCACTTCACAAATGTTTGACACACCCCAACGATGCTTAGCATTTATACTTTTTTTCGAGCGACGCTTTCATGTTAAAATACCCTTCAACTCGTTACTCTAAACTGAAGATGTGGGTAGTTGAAAAAAGTATAAATATAATGGTCAGGAGGATACTTGTGTGTAAACAGTGAAACAGTGAAATAAAGAAAATAAGAAAATGTCTGGTCGTGGTAAAGGTGGTAAAGTAAAGGGAAAGGCAAAGTCGCGTTCTAACCGCGCTGGTCTTCAGTTTCCCGTTGGTCGTATTCACCGCCTCCTTCGTAAGGGCAACTATGCTGAACGTGTTGGTGCCGGTGCTCCTGTCTACTTGGCTGCCGTTATGGAGTATTTGGCCGCTGAAGTTTTGGAGTTGGCTGGCAATGCTGCACGCGACAACAAGAAAACTAGAATTATCCCTCGCCATTTGCAATTGGCCATTCGTAACGATGAGGAGTTAAATAAACTGCTTTCGGGCGTCACCATTGCCCAGGGCGGAGTTTTACCTAACATCCAAGCAGTTCTGTTGCCCAAGAAGACTGAAAAGAAGGCATAATTTGCTAGTTTACTAAACTAAAAAAAATAGCGTATACATTTGTAAAAAGTCGAAACCAACCGTCCTTTTCAGGACGACCATAAATTTTAAAAAAGAGAATATCTTTTCATCCAATAAGGTATATACAAAGTAGTTCTCAGAGCTCAAAAGTACAGTCATCGTACTAGTCAATAAAAATGTGCAATTTTGTCTTATCGAATGCGGTTGTCTTACGTTTGTTTGTTTAAAACAAGTACAAAATGTGTATAACAAATGAACATCGGTGATTCTGGTCGATTGCTGAAGCAGTGTCGGGAGCGATTGATTCTTAGATGGAGAAACGTTTGACAGCTTGACAGCATCACATTATAAAAAATCGTATGATCCATGCTTACGATTACATTAAGGTTGAATTAAATGTATCTGATCTCTTTTAATAAAACGCATTGGTGGTCCTGAAAAGGACCGATTGGTGTCAACATAACTTTTTTTTTAACCGCCAAAACCGTACAGGGTACGGCCTTGTCTTTTCAGCGCATAAACAACGTCCATGGCTGTGACTGTCTTCCTTTTGGCGTGCTCGGTGTATGTGACCGCATCACGAATAACATTTTCCAAGAACACCTTTAAAACACCACGAGTTTCCTCATAAATAAGACCAGAAATACGTTTTACGCCACCACGACGAGCTAAACGGCGGATAGCTGGTTTCGTGATGCCCTGGATATTATCACGCAACACTTTGCGATGACGTTTGGCGCCGCCTTTACCCAAGCCTTTGCCACCTTTACCACGACCAGTCATTTTTCACTTTTTATTTTACTTTACACCACGAATTTCACAAAGATACTAATGCTAGCTGTTCAGCTAGCGCTTATATTTATACCAAAAATATCCAGAGCGCGAGCGAGTAAAAAAATATTTCCATCTCGCTCACACACTACCCTCGTAATATATTCGGCAAACCGACTATATATCGGCAGCGAATATATCGTTCTCTCTCTAACCTATCACTTATTTTCTATATAAGCGATACAGAAACAAGACGCATTATCAGTGTGTTTTTAACAGTGACTGTGTAAAGTTAGAATTGTGAAATAGAAAGATGGCTCGTACTAAGCAGACTGCTCGTAAATCAACTGGAGGAAAGGCTCCTCGGAAACAGTTAGCTACTAAGGCAGCACGTAAAAGTGCTCCAGCAACTGGTGGTGTGAAGAAACCTCATCGCTATAGGCCAGGCACTGTTGCCCTGCGTGAAATTCGTCGCTACCAGAAGAGCACGGAACTGCTTATTCGCAAATTGCCGTTCCAGCGTTTAGTACGCGAAATTGCTCAGGACTTTAAGACCGACTTACGTTTCCAAAGCTCGGCTGTGATGGCTTTGCAGGAAGCTAGCGAAGCCTATCTAGTTGGCCTATTCGAAGATACAAATTTGTGTGCTATCCACGCTAAGCGTGTCACCATCATGCCCAAGGACATTCAACTGGCCAGACGTATTCGTGGAGAGCGCGCTTAAGTTATCCCTCTTCGCTAATACATTAATATCAAACAAATCGGTCCTTTTCAGGACCACAAAATATTTAAAACTCGGAGATTGACATTTTCTTATCTACATCTTGCATTTAGTATACAAAGATCTGTGTAAAATACCAAAAAAAGACACATTGTTACAGAATAATCCAACAAAAATACGATTTTTTCCCACCGAATTTCATTTGCAATATCATGCTTAAAAAAACTACGCGTTTGCCTATCTAAACATTTTTAAGCTAGAACCTAGAATCCCAGAAAAGAGCTGATAGATTTTTTGCAACAATATTACTAGTCAGAAGATTGTTATTCAGTTGGTATGAAATATTGAAACTTTGCTGTAGCTAAAGGATATTTAGTTATCTTTTTCATTTCGAAAACAGTAAGGTAAGGTAAAAACAAACTACTTTCTGCTGCTCGGAAATAAAATAAAAAATATTTTTAATTCATTGAAAAAGAGATTTGTGGCCCTAAAAAGGGCCTTTTGTTTTTGTTTGCTTCCCGTACAATGTTCATCTAGCTGAATTTTACTTGGAGCTGGTGTACTTTGTTACTGCTTTTGTTCCCTCACTGACAGCGTGCTTGGCCAATTCACCGGGCAGCAAAAGGCGTACTGCAGTTTGGATTTCCCGACTGGTAATAGTCGAGCGTTTGTTGTAGTGAGCCAAACGGGAGGCCTCAGCAGCAATACGCTCGAAAATGTCGTTAACAAAACTGTTCATTATGCTCATCGCCTTTGACGAAATGCCGGTGTCAGGGTGGACCTGCTTGAGCACTTTGTAAATGTAGATAGCATAGCTTTCCTTCCTCTTGCGCTTCTTCTTCTTGTCATTCTTGGTAATGTTTTTCTGAGCCTTACCAGCCTTTTTGGCTGCCTTCCCACTTGTTTTCGGCGGCATTATTATTCAAACACGTTCACTTTAATTCACTTCACAAATGTTTGACACACCCCAACGATGCTTAGCATTTATACTTTTTTTCGAGCGACGCTTTCATGTTAAAATACCCTTCAACTCGTTACTCTAAACTGAAGATGTGGGTAGTTGAAAAAAGTATAAATATAATGGTCAG
>JBAMCE010000130.1:0-35337 GCA_037075305.1 Drosophila kanekoi | reverse complement strand
ATGAGGAGCTTAGTAAAACTAATAAATGCCGAGTTTGGTCAAGATATCTTGAAACACAAAATGTTTTTTCATACAAAAGCTTAATTTTCGACCGATCTTTCCTATGGCAGCTATATGATATAGTAGTCAGATCCAGCCGGTTTTGACATATGTGCTGCGTGCAACAGAAAAAGGGACTTCTGCAAAGTTTCATTAAGATAGCTTTAAAACTGAGAGACTAGTTCGCATAGAAACAGACAGCCGGACAGACGGACAGACGGACATGGCTATATCGACTCGACTGTTGATGCTGATCAAGAATATATATACTTTATGGGGTCGGAGATGTCTCTTTCTATGCGTTACACATTTCACGCCAAATTATAATACCCTCTGCAAGGGTATAAAAAAACACACACCACCACCACCACCATGAGCAAGAGGGGGATAGTTAATAAGTTGCATGGACCAGCGCGAAAAAATGTTGAGCGTAGAAGGGTTATTATGAAAGGAATCGATGATCATTGGCAGGCAGATTTGGTGGAAATGGGAAATTATATATCATTAAATAAAAATGTTTGATTCCTATTAACTGTTATCGATACATTTTCCAAATACGCCTGGGGTATAGCACGCAAAAGCAAAAATGCTCAAGACGTTACAAAGGCGATGTTAAATATTTGTAAATTTTAAATTCTTAGTACTTGTACAAAGAACTTACAAACCGATGATGGAAAAGAATTTCTTAACAAGAACTTAATTACTTACTTACTGAATAAATTTAATATCAATCATATAGTGGGGTAAAAGCCTCAATAGTTGAACGATTCAATAGAACGCTCAAATATATGATGGGGTAAGAATTTAGTGTTAATGGTACATATCAATTGATTGGAATTTATCAAGACCTAATTGATGAATATAATAGAAGATATCATCGAACGATCAAAATATTCCCAATCAAAGTAAATTAGTTAAATTAAGCACGGTCTACAGTAAAAAAAATATATTTACCGGATCACGATTTCATGTAGGTGATAATGTACGCATTAGTAAGTATAAACATATCTTTGAGAAGGGATATACTTCCGAATTGGACGACAGAAATTTTTAAAATTTACTAAGTGAAAAACACTCGATCGACAACATATATATTAGAAGATTATCAAGGAACTCCACTTAAAGAAGGGTTCTATTCTCACGAATTAAAGAAAACTCGCTTTCCCGATACCTACTTAGTTGAGAAGGTAATAAAGAAAAATGGTGATAAAATGGTTATCACCAAATTTAACCATTTTATCACAATTTTTCTTTATTACCTTTTTCAAATCATAAGTAAGAAGAATCATTTAAATATAAAACTTTATGTAATAATATGAAAAAAAAAAGAAAATTAAAAAATAAAGAATTTTATATGAAAATGTTTTCTTTTGAAACTAGAGTTATGACTAGGTTTGGGTAATAAATTTGATATAAAATGAATATTGCAATCATTATTATTTTATCGCTTTTTTTTATATATTAATTATAGTAGCTTAATGTTCTAATACGCTACTAATTCCACTTCAACTTGATGAAAACTCAAGCGCAAAAGATGTGTAGGCAAGAGCTAATACAGAAAGAAGCAAACATTTCTGGAATTTTTGAGAGTAATATACCGTTTTAAAGACTTTTATGCTTCAATATGATGAATATGTCTCAACAAAAAGGTGTACTTATAACAGTAGTTATGAACTTCGTCATCTGAAAATTACCTGTTTACGAAGCTGAAAGGATAATGGTAAACGAGGAGAGGTTGAATCAGTTAAAATTTTTGAAGAATTCTAAAGATTTGAAAATTCGATTGATGAATTTTAAAAAAGTTATTCGCAAAACTTCTTTAATGAAAATAGAATAAACAAGAAGGATATAGTTTTGTAAAATATTTATTATAATTTTATTAATCAAATAAATTTTGGTATCCAAATAGTTCTTCCTCACTATCTGATAATATTATTAGTTGAGCTTTATGCAAATAATGATGTCTATTATTAAATATATCGTCTTCCTCATCTTCAATATCTGTTTCAGCGACTTCAACGCTATCATCATCCTCATCAAAAAGCCCACGAGTTGTAGATGATATAATATTTTCTTGTATCTTACGATGTATTATTAAATCTGAATTTGAATTTAAACTCCATGTTTCATAATGAAAAATATCTGTTGATGATGATATTTCGTTGGATTGAATTTGCTGATATTGAGTGTTCATGATGAGGCTTACGTTTCCAGTGTTTTCTGTCGAACGGTTGTTGCTAGCACAAAGTGAGAGCTATTTAAATCTTTGGTATTTTACAGAGCTCCCTGAACAGCTGTTATCAGCTGTTTTTCTCGTTATTTGTTTTAGCTGGAATTTGATATATTTTATATTTTACTTCTTTCACCTTATCTTCACGTCCACACGTTGGGAAACCGCTCATTATTATATTTTTTTAATACAGCAGCATTTGTAATGTAGATCAATTGAATATGATATACGGTATTTATACATCTTCCTCTCTGAAGTTTAATAGTAATTTTTTAAGGTAACTTCAGAATAAAATTTAAAAAGTCGAGTCATTTTTTTTGTATTATTTTTATTTATTCAATTAATTTACAATCTTATTGTTCTCTTACCATCTTGATAACTTAAAGCAATGTTTTTTTTATTTTTTGAGTATACAATTTATGTAAGTTAGATCTAAGAATTAACATATTATTTGTTGTATATGATTTATTATTGAAAAGAGAATCTTAAAAGCATTTCACACTGATGTTTTCCAAAGTAGATTTTTAAATACCCTTTGCCTATTTAACACAACCTCCGTCCTCAAGTTTCAATGAGTACATTTTGAGTCGAAGTCCTATGAATTCTTTCATTATCTTACCATTATTCTCATCTTTCATCACGCCCCAGACTTTTTTATTAACTCTCTTTAGGGCATATTTATGAGCATGAACATCAGAATATTCAGATGTGTCGAATTTAATTTCAAGATCATCTCTAATATCTGCATAAAAGTCCTCAGTTTTAATAGTATATATTCATTCATATTCAACAATTTCGAAAGATCTAATACGGTAAAACATAAATATATGGGCTTATTAAATTAGTTATGCAATCTTTTCATTTAGATTGCATATATATTATACGAGAATTGCACTGGGCTATGAAAGTTTGATTTTGCGATTAATGCCCCTGCTCCCAATCTATTGCGCGACGTTATTTTATTTTATTTATTATTTTATTAAAAAGCTTTTATAAATTGTGCAAAGTGTTATCTGTTGTGCAGCGAATGTCTATTAATTATTGCATTTATAAAACGCGGCGTCAGTTCCGTGTTGTTGTTATTGCCTGTTTTTGATACTTGTTCTTTGGTGCTCCCCTGTGCATACACTTGTATGTGCGTGTGTTCGCTGATCCATATTTCTGCTTGTGCATCGCTCTCTCGCCAATTTTTGCTATTGCTTTTCCTAACAATTTGTTTGTGTACGATAATTGTTTTTTGAGTGTTTACTTGCTCTATATTTGAGCATCGTTTTCGGTTTACTCTGCGCTCTCGCAACTTCTGCTTATCTTTTAACTTTGACAGAAATTATGTCGTGCTGTAAGAAACCTTGCACGTTCAAGCAGGCTGATGATTCTGCACAGCCGCAATTTATTAATTGCTGGCTGTGGGAGAATATGATGCATGCTAAATGTGCAGGTCTCACTGGGCGTGATTGCGACAAGATCGCTGCAGTTGCCAAGAAGGGCTGCGGTGGCTTGCGTTGGTCGTGCCCAGATTGCATCGACAAGCAAATTGATTTCTCCAGAATGTATATTTCAGACACCTACGCCTTTCTTGTCCCTACCTAGCAACTTGGATTTATCTCCAATGTTGTCTTTATCGGCTCTCCAAGCGACTGCCCAATTACCCCAGTTTCATCCCCTATAGTAGCTCCAGTAGAGCCCGTACCTGATACTGTCCCAGTTATCCAAACTTCCTCAGCCCCGTCAACTCCTGCCCGCAAAGGTAGACCTGCGCGTAATCGTGCCCAGATTGTTAAACACAATCATGGTGCTTCTTTAGCTCCTCAAACTCCTGTATTACCTATAATACCTGCACCCCCTTCAGCACCTACTTTAACGGTTGTTGCCCCTCGTAGGCAAGCTTTTGTGTCTCGACTTTCATCGGACACCACTTCTAAGTCAATGGCAGCCTATATTGCTAGCAAATCTTCTGCTAGCGTGTCAATAACCAATTTTAATTTCTCCACCCCTCGTGAAATATCATCATTTAAAATAAATGTTTCACATGATATGTTCCCAATCATTTGTGATCCCAAATTTTGGCCTCCACACATGATTGTTCACGAGTTCAAGCCAAAAAAGCGAAACCAGCCTGTCACCCTTCCAGTCCCTTCACTACAGGGTACCATTTCTGTCCCAAAAAACTAACTTCATCTTCTGACCAAATCTGTATTCTTTATCAAATGTCAGAGGTCTTATTTCAAAGCTTAAAAATCTTTTCATGGCCAGTACTTCCTTCGACTCGGATATGATAGCATTTTCAGAAGCATGGTTAAATTCAACCATATCCGATTTTGAGGTATTTTCGAATAGTTTTATTTTGTTAGAAATGATCGGCCTACTCGAGGTGTTGGGGTGTTAATTGCCGTTAAAGCCACTCTCCACTCAGAACTTTTCTGTTTTAGAACGCCTACTGACGCTGAGATTGTATCAGTTAAGGTGACTTTTCCTGCACGGAATATCTATATTACATGCTCTTATGTTCCTCCTTCTTTTGATATTCAAGTTTACATGAAACATATTACTTGTATTAAAGAAGTTTCTTCACACGTGTGTGATAATGACCTTTTTATGGTGTTGGGTGATTTTAATTTGCCGAACATCTCTTGATCATTATTCACTGCCGAAAATTATCTAGTGCCCTCAGCACAGCATGATTTTATAGACTCCATGCTTCATCTGTCGTGGTTTCAAATCAATTCAATTTCTAATAATTTGAATAGAACACTTGACCTTGTATTTGCTAACGACTACCTTAGTTTTAATGTGTCTAGGTCCCCTCCTTTATCTCTTCTTGAGGATGTATATCATCCCACTTTAGAGGTAACAATGTTCAATTGTATTCGTCTCATTTAGTGCTCATCAGCCAATAGGCCCCGCCGCTGCTTTCGCAAAGGAAATTATTCATTGCTAAATCAGCTTATTTATGCAACCGATTGGTCTTTCTTATATGACTCGGTTGATATGAATATTGCTATTACTTTTTTTATAGCACCCAAACTTTTTATAGCCCTCCCTCTTAGATATGAGTAATCCCAAGTCAATTTCCTTCGACTACTTCCTCAAAACCACCCTGGTTTACTACCAGATTGTCACATCTTAAAAACTTAAGATCTAAATATTTTAAAAAGTTTAAAAAGTCTGGTTCGTGTACAGACTTGGCTAAATATTCCATAGCCAAGTCGAACTTCTTTCTTCTGAATTCTCAATGATATGAGAATTATCTAACTCGTTGTAAAAGGCAATTTGCCCAAAATCCGAGACAGTTTTACAATTTTGTAAACTTGAAGTGTAAATCTTCAAGTTTCCCAACTTCTTTTCTTTCGGGATGGATAAAGCTAGTAATGACTCTGATTCTGCTAACCTCTTTGCTAATTTTTTCCAATCAACTCCTTTTAGCTATAAGCTCTTTAAAATCTTCTTACTCTCCTGGGCCTGACAATATTCCTAGTTGTCTACTCAAGGAGTGCAGTTCTTCCCTTCTGTATCCATTGCAAAAGCTTTTTAATCTATCTCTTGAATCTTCTGTCTTTCCATCTCTTTGGAAGGAATTTTATATCATTCCTCTCCACAAGAAAGGTGGAAAGTATGATGTACAAAATTACAGGGGCATTGCAAAACTGTCCGCTATTCCTAAATTATTTCAAAAAAATAATCACTTCGAATTTGCAGCATTTCTGCAAATCAGTTGTTTCCCCTGTTCAACATGGATTCGTAAAGAACCGGTCAACTACGACCAATCTGCTTGAGTTTACTTCCTTGGTAAATGATGCTTTTCTTTCGAAAATGCAAACTGATGTCATTTATACTGACTTCAGTAAGGCGTTTGACTCTGTGCACCATGACACTTTACTTTTTAAACTTGACCGAATAGATTTCCCTCCGTCTCTTTTGCTTTGGATTAATTCTTATTTAAAAGGTACGACCCAACGAGTAATGCTGAGGCTGACTACCTCTAAACAAGTTCACGTTACTTCTGGTGTTTCTCAAGGTAGTCATCTTGGACCTATACTCTTTACTCTTTTTATAAATGATCTGCCCTCTGTTATATCACATGCCCGTGTTCTCATGTATGCGGATGATGTGAAACTTATTCTATCATACACTAATCCCCTACATCATTCTCGTCTACAAGACGATTTGAACGCTATGCAACTTTGGTGTTCGACCAATCAATTGCATCTGAATTGTTCAAAGTGTATGTTTATGACATTTAATCGTACTACACCTTATCTTGTCAGTTATACAATCGACAATACCCCTTTGCAACGTATACTAACAGTTAAGGATCTATGCGATCTTTTTGATTCTAAGCTCAGTTTCAATCTTCACATAGATACCATCGTTAATGAGGCAGAAGGTGTACTTTGATTTATTAAACGATGGTCTAAAGAGTTTAACTATCCTTTTATAACGAAACTTCTATACATTTCGCTTGTTCGCCCTATCCTTGAATACTGCTCTTGCATCTGGTCTCCGCAGTATAACAATAGCCAGGATCGTATTGAATCTGTTCACAAGCAATTTCTGCTTTTTGCCTTACGAGGTTTAAATTGGGACCCTAATCTTCGGTTGCCATCCTATTCCAGCAGGCTGCTTCTTCTTAACCTTCCGTCGTTAACCAACCGTAGGACAATTCTCGGTGTTGTCCTTCTGCATAAGTTGATTATTGGCGATATAGATTCTCCTTTTCTGCTAGGGCGTCTTCAAATCTCTGTTCCGTCTAGACCAACCAGAAATTACCGCCCCTTATTCCTGTCTACGTGCACAACAGATTACGCTATGCACAATACTTTCGCGTGCTATGTAAAATTTATAATAGTGTGCATCACGTTTCTCTACCGAACTTTCTCTACCCCTAATAAAATCGTTGCTTTCAGGATACCTTCGGGAAGTCACTGACCATTCCCAGCTATGAGCAGGGGCATAGCTTGCCGGACAGACTGTAAATTTTCCCCCACCGGGTCGGTGATTTCCCATTACTTTTCCCATTACGTTCCTCTCTGTCCTATCTACTTCACACTCTATATATCTAGCTTACATTTCTTTACTTTATTAACAATCTTCTTACTTTCTTTTTTCCTATTTATTGTATTTTATTAATTAGCAAATTATTATAGTAAACTAAGATTATTTTTAATTTTACTTAAGAACACATTTTTCCTACTTACACCCTAGGAGCCAAAAACGTTCCTTATTTTTGTTTTTTCTTTATAACTTTTATATTATTAAAAATATTGAGAACATTTTTTTTTCAATAAAGTAAAATAATAGATAAAGAAAACTGCATTTAAACTTTTTTTATTGCTCTTCTGGTTGTAAGATATTTTCGTAACCAAAGTATATTATAGTCGCAGTACGAAGACATTATTGGTACACTGTATGTGTATTTTGAATGGGAAATGTAAATCTCTTTATTGAGAACCTTAATTCACCTTCAACTTTTGACAACTCTCTTACAAACAAATGAGCATCATAACGTGAAAAATTATGAAAAAGTACGGGGATAAATGAGGCAATTTTGTAATTTATATTACAGGCATTATGAGCTAACCCTCTAAATTTACCAGTTAAGTGAAAATGATCCCGTACTCTATCTAAGTTTAAAATCTTAGTGCAAATGGGGCAATTTATAGCATTTTTAAATTTATGTTCATCTTCTAAACTCATTTCGATTGGCTTTACAGTAGATAAATATTTGCTATAAATCTCTCTTGCATCAGCAATGAGAGATGTTACAAAATGTAATCCTATCCTCCACTATATAAACAAAATTTATCTAAACTAGAATCAGATTTTATGAAATATGCGTATGCAACAGGAAAGTGTTCTTGAATGCTTATTACATTCTCGCGCACATTCCTGTTGATAGGTTTTAAAACGCACTCGAAATCTGCATAAATTATAAAAGGTATATCTAAACTATTTGCAAAATTCTTAAATGTTACACTCGCCTTATCCGCTGTTGGAAGCTTCGCCACCACTTTTCCACACTGCTCGCCATGCATCCTGTCGTTATACGAATAGTTTAAGCATACATGACAGAAATGTAATTTCCTCGAATGCGAAGTCAACTGATTCTGTGTCAGGATGGAGGAGAAATTATTATTGATATTAAAAAAGATATGTATATATATATATTTTTTTTTTTGTATTCCTTACTTACCTTGATAGATTCTTAATCCATGCATAATGTGATATATCTTGCTTTTCCAAAAGCAACAGATTAATATGCTTCCCCCGGTGCTCTTTGGTTAGATAGAGTGGTCCAATAATTTCATTAATGTCTTCATCATAGCCAAAGTCATTTATACTTAAGTAAGTATTTTGTTGCTCAAACAATTTAATGTCTGAGCTATAATGGAAATTCCATATTATGAAATTTGAGTGAGAATATCTCATCAATTTCAATAATTGGACTCCTTATATCATTGATTTCATATGGTGCACACCTATCAGCATTATGTTGCAAGCTCTTTAAGGCTGCTATTAAAGCCCACTTAAAACAAAACTCATCTTCGTTTTTTATACCCTTGCAGAGGGTATTATAATTTTGTCGTGAAATGTGTAACGCATAGAAGGAGACATCTCCGACCCCATAAAGTATATATATTCTTGATCAGCATCAACAGTGGAGTCGATATAGCCATGTCCGTCTGTCCGTCTGTCCGGCTGTCTGTTTCTATGCGAACTAGTCTCTCAGTTTTAAAGCTATCTTAATGAAACTTTGAAGAAGTCCCTTTTCCTGTTGCACGCAGCACATATGTCAAAACCAGCTGGATCTGACCACTATATCATATAGCTGCCATAGGAACGATCGGTTGAAAATTAAGTTTTTGTATGAAAAAACATTTTGTTTTTCAAGATATCTTTACCAACCTCGGCATTTATTAGTTTTACTAAGCTCCTCATATATATGCAAAATCCTATTAAGATCGGACCACTATATCATATAGCTGCCATAGGAATTGATTAAAAGCCTTTTTTGTTTATCAAGATACCTTCACCAAGCTCGTCATTGCAAGGGTATTAGATCTTCGGAGTGCCGAAGATAGCCTTTCTTCCTCGTTATATTAATAATAGGTTTCTTCAAGCTCAATTTCCGTGGTAATGGAATAAAACTAGAGCCTCTTAGTGGCTTATATTTATTGACGTTCATTTCCAAACGTAAAATTTATATGAAAGTCAAACCTCTCTTGGAATTCATCCATCTTTAAACTTATCATGGCTGATAGGCTTACGAATATTTCTTCTAAGTCAGAAGACTTCGTAGGCAAACACATTTCAGTTGGATGGGATTTGATCATTATTTCAAAATCTTCACCATCAGTATTATTATTATTAAATTTTAAATATTCAGCGAAAAGCTCAAAGTTCACTTTATATGAGGTGTGCACCTCTAAAACGTTTACCATTATTGGAATTAATGAACTTCCTGCTTCCAATAGGAACTCTTTAGGGAGCATAACGTTATCCGAAACAGTGCTATATGAATAGGTGTTAATCCGGTTTTGGAATCCGGATGCCGCAAGTTGAACATAGCCATCCAACGGAATGAAGGCCTTATTTTTGAGCTCATTTGACCGCAAATGTTGTGCCCATCGATTACGAGCCACCGTTACTCCACAAACCTCAAAAAAGAGTTGTGCATTTTGATTATTGTTTGCTGATGCTGAAGCAATTTTTTAATATTGTGATTTCAATGACTTTTTCACTTCAAGACTTTCGAATAACTAAATAAATTTTATTTAAAAATAATATCCACTTCATTTCAGTTTCCCCCAACCGCATTATAGCCCGCTGATAACAGAGCAGCGCACTCCCCCTCCCCTTCGTTCCTTCCCATCCAATCACATCCATCGTAAACAAATGTGATGGAAACATAACACCTTTTTTTTTTGGTTGAGCAGAATTTCGATTTTGGGGATACGGATAAGGTGTATTTTGTGGTTGTATGGATTCATCAACATCCATGGGCTCCGTTGGAGGTTGAGGAATCTTACTGTTTTGACCAAAATTCTTGTTCAGTGGAACTTGATTGAACCTAAAGTGATTGCCAGACCTTTTATTAGGTTGGTTTGGGGTTTCAGCTTTCTTTTGTTGATTTTTATGCCCTGGAATTGGATTGTTACGTTGTTGGGTGTTGGTGAAGTGATTGTCAGCGAAGTTAGCCATTTGGTAATTCGCTTCTAATTCTTGAGCATTTGCCAAGGTATTAGGCAAATTCTCTGCTTTCAGGGAAAAAAAAATTTTTGACAAAGAAAATTCTTAAGTCGTTGTCCCTCTTCTTCTTGTTCATTTCAGTGATGATGCTGGCTTAATCGCCATATGTCATAATCGTTTTTTTATCAAGAGGGTTAACTTTTTATTCACCAAATTGTAATATTCTAGAACAGTTAGGTTACCCTGTCGTAGAATACTCAATTCCTGTTCTATTATGTTGATTGGCCGTCTATCACTGTAGGCGAAATCCAATTTTACCAGTATGGCTTTAAAGTAAAGGACAGTACCGTGATTGGTCAGGGTGTTATTAGCTTTCCCAGTTATTTTATTTCCTAAGATAGTCAAAGCTCCTACAAACTTTCTACTTCTTCTACGCTTGGCGCGGCAAGCTAACTACCTGAGAATTCTGGCTTAGATTTGATAACATCGAATGATTCTTCACAACGAATTCCTTGTTCATTATTGGAAGAGAGAGTAATTTGCAATTTCAATTCTGCAATCTGTTATTGAAGTACTCTTGTCTGAGTTGCTATTAATTGAGCTACCTAATCAGCTGTCAAGTTATTGTTACTCATTATTAAATTTTGAGTAACTTCAATTAAGCTTTCTAGTTGATCATCCAGTTCTTTAGGGTAATTATAGTTACAAATGTTCTGGTATATAAGATTCACTTAATATTATTACAATTTAAATTTGTTTATAGTTCTTTTTTTATTGGAGATGGTGAAGTATTCATTCCCCTTCTGTTTGTTTAATGGTCAAGTCTTCCTTCTTTCCTTCCAGTTTTAGGTTCTTCCTTTTTTGTTGTTGTTCACTCTTCCTTGTTGTAAACACTTCGTGTTATCGTTCGTAGGAACTTTTGTATATTCGTTCGAGGTTTTTTATTTTATTCAAAACAGGATTTTTCCGTCTGTTGGACGTTTATAGGAAATTTTTAATGATCAATTTTTTTTGAGAATAATTTTTGATGTTTATTTAAAAAAAATCGGCATTTTGCTCATTCGCGAATCACTAAGGATTTTTTCTCTTAAGATTATCTTATTCTTGTGTTAACAATCGCGAGAGCCACGTAGCACCAAATGCATCTAGCGCTACGCGCTCGTTTGTAGAAATAAAAATATTAAAAAAAAGGTCCTTTGTCAGGGTTAGAACTCGCAACTGAGCGCATTACTTGCCGGTGACTCTACCCAACAGCCACACCAGCCAAAAACAAAAACAACGAGGAAGAAAGGCTATCTTCGGCACTCCGAAGATCTAACCCCCTTGCAACCTTTTAATACCGAGAAAATGGTTAATGCCGAGTTTGGTGAAGGTATCTTGATAAACAAAAAAGGCTTTTAATCAAAAACCTAGTTTTCGACCGATCGTTCCTATGGCAGATATATGGTATACTAGTCCGATGTAAATACGATTTAGCAAAAATGAAGGGAGCTTAGTGAAATCTTGAAATGCCGAGTTTGGTCAAGATATCTTGAAAAACAAAATGATTTTTCATACAAAAACTTAATTTTCGACCGATCGTTTCTATGGCAGCTATATGATAAGTGGTCCGATCTTAATAGGATTTTGCATATATATGAGGAGCTTAGTAAAACTAACAAATGCCTAGTTTGGTCAAGATATCTTGAAAAACAAAATGTTTTTTCATACAAAAACTAAATTTTCGACCGATCGTTCCTATGGCAGCTATATGAAATAGTGGTCCGATCCTGCTGGTTTTGACATATGTGCTGCATGCAGCAAAAAAAGAGACTTCTGCAAAGTTTCATTAAGATAGCTTTAAAACTGAGAGACTAGTTCGCATAGAAACAGACAGACGGACAGAAGGACATGGCTATATCGACTCGGCTGTTGATGCTGATCAAGAATATATATACTTTATGGGGTCGGAGATGTCTCATTCTATGCGTTACACATTTCACGACAAAATTATAATACCCTCTGCAAGGGTATAAAAATTGGTTTTCCCGGTGGGGCTTGAACTCACGACAGACCTCACCACTTGCCACTGCCAATACTCAACAGCAACACCAATAATTTTAGCTTATTGGGAAAAAATCCAATTTAAATAGCAACCCAGAAAACAATATAATCGCAAATACAATGCTGCTGATAGATTTTGAAGCAGACACACATAAATGTGTGTGTGAAGAAGTATACTGGTGATATTTCGCCAAGCCTGGTGGGTCCTGAGGCCTTATCGCGGATAAACGTCAAGGCCGTCTTCTTTGAGTAAAGCTGCATCGTCACGTAGGAAGTCGGGGGGCTCTGTGGCGTCTTCTGTTTCGTGTATTATAAAAAGGCAATTGCATTTAAATTCTGGCTTAAATTGGTGGGCAATACAATTTGGGTTATTAGCTTGATGTATACCTATGTGATAGTAGTGAGAAGGTGGCGATAGGTACTTGTATAATGTATAATGAGAATAGTATATAATTCTAGAATAAACATATAACTTTTGGTGACTCTTGCTCTATTATGTACACAATTTGCTCAGAAACAGGATTTTGATATCGATATTTATCGATTGCTTGGAAACGGAGTAACTTATCAATTGTCGGAAGCAAACTCGTACCTCGCATGGACTTACTAAAAAAAGCTAAAAAGTCTCTAGCTCTTATAAGTTCTGATATCCATGCGTTCATACATTCGGACATACGGACGGTCAGACAGACGGATAGACGGACATGGCTAGATCGACTCAGCTTTATATGCTGATCAAGAATATGTATACTTTATGGGGTCGGAGATGCTTCCTGCTGCCTGTTACATACATTTGCACAAATACATTATACAATTTTTACCCATTTTCAATGGGTTCAGGGTATAAATGCTTGTGCATCGCGCTCTCGCAAATTTTTGCTATTGCATTTCGCTCCAAACAATTTGCTTGTGTACGATAATTGTTTTTTGAGTGTTTACTTGCTCTATTTTTGTGCACCGTTTTTCGTTTTGTTCTGCGCTCTCGCGACTTGCATATTCTTGTAATAATTATGTCGTGCTGTAAGAAAAATTCTGTGAGAAATCAATTCTTAAAATTCAATAATGTGGCTAAGCAGCTGTGGAGTAATTTTTGCTAATTTTTTCCAATCAACTTACAGTCTGTCCTAATAATAATTCTTACCCTTATACTTTCTTCCGCTAGTTCTATACCTCCTCCTATTATTTCACACTCCTCTCACCTTTTAGCTATAAACTCTTTAAAATCTTCTTACTCTCCTGGGCCAGACAATATTCCTAGTTGTCTACTCAAGGAGTGCAGTTCTTCCCTTCTGTATCCATTGCAAAAGCTTTTTAATCTATCTCTTGAATCTTCTGTCTTTCCATCTCTTTGGAAGGAATTTTATATCATTCCTCTCCACAAGAAAGGTGGAAAGTATGATGTACAAAATTACAGGGGCATTGCAAAACTGTCCGCTATTCCTAAATTATTTCAAAAAAATAATCACTTCGAATTTGCAGCATTTCTGCAAATCAGTTGTTTCCCCTGTTCAACATGGATTCGTAAAGAATCGGTCAACTACGACCAATCTGCTTGAGTTTACTTCCTTGGTAAATGATGCTTTTCTTTCGAAAATGCAAACTAATGTCATTTATACTGACTTCAGTAAGGCGTTTGACTCTGTGCACCATGACATTTTACTTTTTAAACTTGACCGAATAGGTTTCCCTCCGTCTCTTTTGCTTTGGATTAATTCTTATTTAAAAGGTAGGACCCAACGAGTAATGCTGAGGCTGACTACCTCTAAACAAGTTGTCGTCACTTCTGGTGTTCCTCAAGGTTGTCATCTTGGACCTTTACTGTTTAATCTTTTTATAAATGATCTCCCCTCTGTTATATCACATGCCCGTGTACTCATGTATGCGAATGATGTGAAACTTATTCTATCAGACATTAATCCCTTACATCATTCTCATCTGTTCGACCAATCAATTGCATCTGAATTGTTCAAAGTGTATGTTTATGACATCTAATCGTACTACACCTTATCTTGTCAGTTATACAATCGACAATACCCCTTTGCAACGTATACTAACAGTTAAGGATCTAGGCGTTATTTTTGATTCTAAGCTCTGTTTCAATCTTCACATAGATACCATCGTTAATGAGGCAAAAGGTGTACTTGGATTTATTAAACGATGGTCTAAAGAGTTTAACTATCCTTTTATAACGAAACTTCTATACATTTCGCTTGTTCGCCCTATCCTTGAATACTGCTCTTGCATCTGGTCTCCGCAGTATAACCATAGCCAGGATCGTATTGAATCTGTTCAGAAGCAATTTCTCCTTTTTGCCTTACGAGGTTTAAATTGGGACCCTAATCTTCGGTTGCCATCCTACTCCAGCAGGCTGCTTCTTCTTAACCTTGCGTCATTAACCAACTGTAGGACAATTCTCGGTGTTGTCCTTCTACATAAGTTGATTATTGGCGATATAGATTCTCCTTTTCTGCTAGGGCGTCTTCAATTCTCTGTTCCGTCTAGACCAACCAGAAATTACCGCCCCTTATTCCTGTCTACGTGCACAACAGACTACGCTATGCACAATACTTTTCTCGTGCTATGTAAAAATTATAATAGTTTGCATCACGTTTTCTCTACCGAACTTTCTCTACCCCTAATAAAATCGTTGCTTTCAGGATACCTTCGGGAAATCACTGACCATTCCCTGACAGGCTGTAAATTTTCCCCCACCGAGTCGGTGATTTCCCATTACTTTTCCCATTACTTTTCTCCCAGTCCTATCTACTTAACACTCTATATATCTAGCTTACGTTTCTTTACTTTATTAACAATCTTCTTACTGTCTTTTTTCCTATTTATTGTATTTTATTAATTAGCAAATTATTTATTATAGCAAACTAAGATTATTTTTAATTTTACTTAAGAGCACATTTTTCCTACTTACACCCTTCTGCTTAGATGTAGGCTCTAATAGCGTCACTGACAAATTTAACGGTTAAAAGGGGCACAGCTGGCCGGGCTGGCAACTAAAACACCTCCATCGGTCGGTGATGCTATTAAGAGAACTGTGTATTCTAGCTAGGCTTTTAGCATATAATTCTATTATCTACTGTATGTATAATCTACTGAATAATGAGGAAGACACTCGTTTTGTCGACCATTAATAAATAAATAAATAAATAAATAATTAAATGCCTCGCTCTCACTCATTTCTTTGCGCACTTGTGTGCATCTCTTTCTCCCTGCATAGCTTCTCACAAAACCCCGAGATCTACAAGCATACATACATACAATGGTGGCCAAAAGTACTTTGACATTAAAAGAATCGCACATTTTATGTGATAAACTATATTTTTACTTATGCGAAAAATATAAATGCAATATACTTATAACAGGAGAGTCTTAAGTTGATACTAACAACAAAAAATATTGAATTTAATGTTAAAGTTTAGAAAATAAAACTGAAACTTTATAATTGTAGGAGGACAAAAGTATTTTGACAATATATAATTAGTAGCAATATTGAAAAAAATTCAAAAACAAACAAATAAATAAATAAATAAGCCCACCTTTGGCGATTTTACTAAAATTTGAAGGGTATCTAATAAAATAGCCTTCCAAAGTAGTTCGACCTCTGCAATCGTCTTCTCACGCATTCTTGTTGGGCTTGGACTTCTCTTGCGTTTTACATAAGCCCACACATTCTCTATTATGTTGAGATCGGGACTTTGAGGTGGCCAGTCTAATGTGGCGTGCTTTATCCTGCAGGATAAAGACTTTCACCGGAAGTGAATGCAAAGCCCCGATCATTTTAGTGTGATCTGAAGTATATCTTTTTTTTCCACAAAATCTGTCCCCGAAATAGAAAAATAAATTACTGAAATGAAAGTCTTTTTAATGATATGTCGGGAATGAATTCAGTTTTAAAGATATCTCAGGACATTTGGAGGGAAGACTCCAATGTTTTCTTTCTTACTTTTTTATCTAATAAGAGTAGAGGTATTACAAAAAGTAACCCAATGCTTTTTAAATTCAATGCGCTTATTTGTGTAGTCTATGAAAATCATAACAGCAAAAACCTCATCAGGTAACTGTCAAGCAGATGAGGACTATATGCTTCAAAATGTCATAGAGCCGGCCAATGAGGAATTGGAAAGTATGTATGTATATGCAATAGCTGTAATAAAAACTTCCCGTCTGTTGCTAATAGTGCAAGTAGCGAAAATGCGATGCGGTATTTTGCAGGTTTTACATAAATAACTAAAAGCAATAAAAGTTTAATTGTGACAACTGTAAAAGCTTTTAAATGAGAATATTTGTGAAGATTCCGAGTATTTTATTGTGTAATAAAAACTTCAGAAGTGTAAATAATCGTTTAAAGCTGAAAGCTACCCAAGGCGAATTTTTTCGTCTAATTAAACTTCATCACTCTTTATCACTCGTTCATTTTCTGAAAGTGAACCAAGACGGACATTTAATTATACTTTTTACTTATTAAACTGTACCATTGATAATAGATACTTGGAGGTTACAACTCAACAAATAAAAGGTAAACTTTAAATCCCGACATCTTATTTTTTATAAACAACTGAACATCTCAAAAGAATGTATCGTTCATGAACGGCTAACTGCTGAGTAAAATACTTCGTTCATGAACGACTGACTATTGTTATATATATTGTTATATATGATATCTGATAATAATAAATACATCATTCATGAACGACGGAACTATTGTTTTATATATATATATACATTATATTGAACGACTATATATATTGTTATATATATTGTTGTATATATTGTTGTTGTTATATATACAATCGTTCAATATAATACATATGTCGTGAATATCGTTAATGATATAAATATAATATATAATATGTAACAATAGTCAGTCGTCAAATATATTTTCAAAAATGCAAGTACATTTCTGCATTTATTGAGATTGAAAAAAAATTTGGTTAAGGGGTTTTATAATGGGTCATAACGGGTCGTAACGGTGTCTAGCATGCGTCCATATCAAAGTGCAAACGTGCAACAAGTGCGGCTTACTTGTTTTTATTGACAGACAGGCATGCAACCACATGCACACAATCGCATAAATTCTTCTATTCATATACAAGATAAGCAAATATGCGCGAATAGCGAGTCCAACATATTTTAAAGCACACATGCCAGCAGGAAGCATCTCCGACCCCACCCCGTCCGTCTGTCCGTATGTATGAACGCAAGGATATCAGAACCTATTAGAGCAAGAGACTTGAAGCTGTAGGTCCTCCTAGTGCCTGCGCAGATTGAGTTTGTTTCCGATCATCGATAACTTACTCCGTTTCCAAGCAATTAATAAAATCGAAATCGGCATCCTCTTTTTTAAGCAACTTGGTTAGATATTAGGAGCTAGAGTTACCAAACTTAATATGTTTATTATAAAATAGTATATACAGATAAAGTATCTGTCATTTTATACCTATAACCACCTTCCCGCTACTTCCCCATAGCTATTAATCAAGTTAATAACCCAAATTGCATTGCCCACCAATTTAAGCCTCAATTTAAATGAAATTGGCTTGTTGAGCATACACAAGTACTCTACTTAAGATTATTAAGATGGGTTAAAACTCGATCGGTTATGTGTTCTGACTGTGCATGTGTTTGAGCCAGCTAGCGCTAAATCAAAAAATGTCTGTATACATTTACACACACACACACACAATGTTCTTACGCGTCTGCTTCGAATTCTATCCACAGCATTGCAATTGCGATTGTATTGTTTTCGGCGCTGCTATTTTAATTGTTTTTTTTTTCTCAATAAGACTCAATTATTGGTGTTGTTGTTGAGTATTGGCAGTGGCAAGTGGTGAGGTCTGTCGTAAGTTCGAGCTCTACCGGGGAAAATATATTTATTTTTTGTTTTGGTTGGTGTAGCTGTTGAGTAGTGTCGACGGCAAGTAATACGGTCGGGTCCTGCCCAGGACTTTTTTAAATGTATCTTTATTAATTGAAACGAGCTGCATTTGGTGTTGGAATAAGAGCTATTCCCTATTTTTTATTTTAATTATTATAAATTGCATTTATTTCTTTATTTATTTAGTAATTTAAAGGGTACTCAAATGTATATCATGCAGGGTAAAAAGCGGCCAGAATGTCCCCGAGCCCATTAAAAATGTTTAAAAAAGGTATAAATGTATGTAAGTGGCAGAAGGAAGCATGTTCGATCCCATAAAATATATATATTCTTGATCAGCATCAATAGCCGAGTCGATATAGCTTTGTCCGTCGGAAAGAAGGTAAGAACGCAAGGATATCTAGAAAATTTTAAAATTTTAGCTGCAATTCCTCATAGTGCCTGCGCAGATCAAGTCTGTTTCCGATAATCGATAACTTACTCCATTTTTAAGCAATCGATAAAATCGATATTGACCTCCTCTTTTCTGAGCAAATTGGGTATATATTAAGAGCTAGAGTCACCAAACTTTATATGTTTATTCTAGAATAACATATATAGATCGAGTATCTTTCAGTTTATATCTATCGCCACCTTCCCGCTACTTACTTATAGCTACAAATCAAGTTAATAACCCAACTTGTTTTGCTCACCAACTTAAGCCACAATATAAATGCAATATACTTTTTTAAAAATGCATAAATATTCTATGGCACAACAAGAATTACTGTAGAAAACTTTATTGCGATCGGTTAAGAAAAACCCAAAAGTTATGTGTTTAACTGCACAATTGAATGGGGCAGCTAGCGCAAATTCTAAGAATTTTTCTATACATGTACACACACATTTATACCCGTCTGTTTCGAATTCTATCAATAGCATTGAATTCCGGCTGTCTGTTTCTATGCGAACAAGTCTCAGTTTTACAGCTATCTTAATGAAACTTTTCAGAAGTCCCTTTTTCTGTTGCACGCAGCACATATGTCAAAACCAGCTGGATCTGACCACTATATCATATAGCTGCCATAGCAACGATCGACGAAAATTAAGTTTTTGTATGAAAAAACATTTTGTTTTTTAAGATATCTCGACCAAACTCGGCATTTCAAGATTTCACTATGCTCCCTTCATTTTTGCAAAATCGTATTTATATCGGACTATTATACCATATATCTGCCATAGGAACAATCGGTCGAAAACTAGGTTTTTGATTAAAAGCCTTTTTTGTCTATCAAGATACCTTCACCAAACTCGGCATTAACCATTTTCTCGGAATTTAAAAGTTGCAAGGGTATTAGATCTTCGGCGTGCCGAAGATAGCTTTTCTTCCTCGTTTTTTTAGGTTTTTTGTTATGATTTTTTTGTTTTATATAAAATTGTAAAATGTATTAAAATGATTAAAAATATTATGCATTTTAAAAATTGATGAAGATATAACAATTTATAAATCATTATAATATTTGTTTTTTTTTTTTTTGTTTGAAAGTAAAAAATGTTTTAGCTAAAAATGTTATATATTTATTGATATATATGTATAGAATATATATATTTTTTCATTTTTTGTGTTTGTATGGCCATACTACTAAAATGATTATGTATTAAAAGTTTTTAACCTATCCTTATGTACTTTTTGTTTTTTATTTTTAGTATCTTATATTACTGTATTGTCTTTATCTTCTATACCAGTGACGTTTTATGGTCCAATGTAATTAAAATCTAGCTTATGATCTGTTTCATTGCTTAGTAAAACCTTATCTCCTATAGATATTCTATGTAATTTACTTTTAAGTCGTATAAATGTTTATTCTTCCTTTTATTTTCTTCGAGTATTACTCTTGCTCGTTTGCTACTTCTAATCTATACTTACTTTCTTTAACATAGTCTTCTATTTTCTAATGGATTTATATTACTTACTGAATTAAAATACGATGCCAAATTACTTTGTTTGCCGAAAACTAACTCATACCTACAGTAGTTATGTGCCATAGAAGGGTCATGTTAAAACAGTAAACAAAATAATTGAGCCATACATCCCAATCAGTTTTATCGACTGATATATAAGAACTTATGAACTCGTTAAAAGTTATATGACTTCTTTCTATTGCTCCAACTGTCTGGAGGTGGTGTGCTGTAGACGTTAAATTGTCTATCTTTAAGTATTTGCACACGTCATTAATAATAGAATTTTTATATTCAGTTTCCATGTCAGAAATGAACGTCTTCATCGGACCAAACTTCAGTATAAAAGATTCAAATATTGCTTTTGCAACTGTATTAGCGGATTTGCTTGGTACTGGAATAGCTACAAGATATTTTTTTAAATCGCATATCAATGTAATTGAATATTCGTTACCATTTTCATATTTTGGTGGTGGACCTATAGTATCCACTATCGCTCTGTCGAACGCATTTATCGCCGTTTCTGTAATGGTCAGAGGTGTTTTTGTGTGGATATTTGTTTTTGACTTTTGGCATTTAGGACATCTACGTATGTACTTCGTTATATGACGTGTCATACTTTTCCAGTAGTAGGGCCTTTTTATTTTAGCTAGTGTTCTTGAAATGTCAGTATGACCTCCGTGTATGGGATCGTCATGATATGTAAACAGTATCGTTTCTTGATCTTTTTCATTTTTTATTGTCGGCACCGGCTTGAGTTTAAAAGATTCAATTGAAATTAATTCAAATATCTTTTCGCTCGGTTCCAGTTTGAGTTTGCTGATCTCATGTATACCGACTTCTTTTTCAATCCTTTGGAAAAACTGACCAAATGTTCCAAATGCCAAATGTTCCATTGGTGTACAGATCGCTAACATCAATTCTTGCTATAATTTTTTTTCCATGTTTATAGATACATATATTATTTAATATCAGCAAGGCTACTACTTTTCGTACATCATCATTACAAATGACTTCATATACGTTGGGCTTAGAAGCGTTGTCAATTTGTCGTAATATTGAGAATAAATAAGTTAACGGTCTGTGATCTGTTTTTACTATGTAATGTTTGCCATAAATATATGGACGAAAATGTTTTATTGCCCAGTGGATTGCTGCTAGCTCTTGCGGTGTTGTTGATTTTGCGCTCTCACCTTTTGTGAAGGTTCTTGAGGCGTATGCTATTGGTAGATATGTTCCACTGTGTTCTTGTGTAAGAAGTTCTCCGCACGCTTGTTTACTTGCGTCGGTAGTAATGCAAAATTCATTGCTGAAATCGGGGAATTTTAGAAATGATGGCTTAATTAATTCTCTTTTTAGATATTCAAAAGCTGACTGACGTTCAGCTGTCCATTCGAATTTTACATTCTTTTTGCATAAACGTGTTATGTGGCGAGAATAGTCCTAGAAGTTTTTATTGAAACGTCTGTAATAATTGTAAAATGCATAAAATCTTCTAGAGCGTCGCATTTTTTGTCATCTGATAATCTGACATTGTCAGTACACTTGTGATCTAGAAAAATTACTTCGTGCATGAAAAATGAGCATTTCTCTGTTGTATTGCCGACACACCTCAAAAACATTTGTTAGGTTTTTAGTCATTTTTTGTTCGGAACAACCTATAACTATCAAGTCATCCATATATAGGAAAGTATGAGAAGGCTCAAGACCTGAAAATGCTATTGTCATCATTCTTTGGCATGAGTTTGGCTCTGTTTTGAATCAGTATGGTAATCGCTTGAAACGATAAGAGCCATTGCTCGTGGAAAAAGACATTATACTTTGAGAATCTTTTTGAAGTTCAATCTGGTGGAATCCAGGTCGAGACATGAAAAATATTTTACTCGTCCTAGTTGATCAAGAATATCTTCTATTCTTGAAAGTGGGAACTTATTCGCTAGTAATTTTTTATTAATCTGGCGATAATCTACTACTAGTCGCCATCTTTTGTCAGTCGAACCTGGTAAAGGTTTGTTAGGTATCAGCAAGCGTGGGTTGTTATATTCAGATACAGATGGTTCAACGATTTTTCCGCGTATTAATTTATCTACTTGAGATTTAATTTCTTCTTTATGTGTATGTGGAATTCGTCTTTTAATCTCAACTTTTGTTTAGAAGTTATTTGTAGAGATTGTTTCTGATTCTAGTCCGAAAATGTCATTAAATTCAGTGCAAAGTTTATTTAATAGTTTAGCAAATTGTTAGGGAAAATTTTTATTTAATTTTTCTAATCATTCATTTTGTCTTTCTACAGTAGGTGAGTGTAGAATATTGTATTTACTGATAGGTTCATAGGAAATATTTTCAAAGTCTACTATTTCATTGATATTTGTGGTGCTTAATAGTCGAATGTAAGCGTTTGTTGAATCTGTAATACACGCTTCAATAAATATACCATTTTTTATTTCTTGATTTGGTATGAAAACTTGTTGATCAATTGATTTTATTTTAATTTGTCGTAACTACTTCGGACCGGCCTGGCAGTAGAATGGAATTAGTTCCGCATGTATGCGTAATTGGTATATGGATGTGCGTTTTAATATTTAGACCTTGTCTAAGTCGTTGGCTCGACTCATGTAACGCTTCCTAAGTGATTTTTTTTGAAGAAGATAAATCTTCAGAAGGATGTTTACTGAAGCTATTACAATGAGTATTGTTAGCAGTATATTTGTTTATTGCACATAGGGGTGGTGTCTTAACTTAACTACATTGGCAGTGTTATTATCTGCTTTTGATTTAATTTTTTTTTAATGTTTGGAGTGCCCATACAAATACGAAATATACTTATCTAATTTTATCTAATTCTTTTTAGATTACTTTCATTAATTTTCTTCAATTTTATTAATGTTGGATGTGTTATCTTGCGTAGCTTGTCTTTATAAATGGAATTTTTGTTACTTATATTTTTATATTATATTTGGCAGAAGCCCTCTGTTTTTTTTATTATTTTTTTATTTTGAAACCCTACTTCGATCAACGCAGTGTTCTCCTCTCTAATTTGGCGTACAATTGCTTAGGGTGTACTTTACCTTGACGCACACAATATAGTGGGCGTTGTTACAATTTATAAAAAAACGAGGAAGAAAGGCTATTTTCGGCACTCCGAAGATCTAATACCCTTGCAACCTTTTAATGCCGAGAAATGGTTAATGCCGAGCTTGGTGAAGGTATCTTGATAAACAAAAAAGGCTTTTAATCAAAATCTTAATTTTCGACCGATCGTTCCTATGGCAGCTATATGATATAGTGGTCCGATCTTAATAGGATTTTGCATATATATGAGGAGCTTAGTAAAACTAATATATGACGAGTTTGGTCAAGATATCTTGAAAAACAAAATGTTTTTTCATACAAAATCTTAATTTTCGACCGATCGTTCCTATGGCAGCTATATGATATAGTGGTCCGATCTTAATAGGATTTTGCATATATATGAGGAGCTTAGTAAAACTAATAAATGCCGAGTTTGTTCAAGATATCTTGAAAAACAAAATGTTTTTTCATACAAAAACTTAATTTTCGACCGATCTTTCCTATGGCAGCTACATGATATAGTAGTCCGATCCAGCTGATTTTGACATATGTGCTGCGTGCAACAGAAAAAGGGACTTCTGCAAAATTTCGTTAAGATAGCTTTAAAACTGATAGACTAGTTCGCATAGAAACAGACAGCCGGACAGACGGACATGGCTATATCGACTCGACTGTTGATGCTGATCAAGAATATATATACTTTATGGGGTCGGAGATGTCTCCTTCTATGCGTTACACATTTCACGACAAAATTATAATACCCTCTGCAAGGGTATAAAAAGTTTAATGTAGTCTTAGATAATGCTGCTTTTTCTGCTGCTGCCATTGGTGTGGTGCTATTTCTTCTTTAGATTATTTGGATGCCTTGGAGCGGTCAGCGTTCCCGGTGCAGGACATCGCACAGGCCGGTGTGTAAAATGGTTCAGCGCAGTCGTCAGGGCATCTTTTCGTCATCATAGGTAACGGCTTTTTTTCTGCTGGTTTATAAGCTTTTAATAAATTTCTTATTGGATGAGGAGCAGGTGTATAGGCTTGTGCTTTGTGCTTGCGCTCTTCCGCCTCTAAGAAATCTAACTCATCGGCTAGTTTCTTGGCGTTTTCCCCGGTCGGGGGCTTTGTGTTATTATATAACAATTTGCAAATTTCGGCTTTGCACTTCTTTATGCGCAGCCGTATGCCACCACGATTTTTTTTTTTTTTTTTGTTTTTATTAACTTTTTTGTTAGCCGTTTTTTTGGCTAGAAGTTGGCGCGCCCTGTGCTCATTAAGAGTGATGCGTTAGGACATAATATGCACAAAAGCCACACCATACTCACTCAGAAATTTATGCTTGTATTTTTTCCGCCGCTGTTGGGGAGTTGTTGTCGTGGTGCTGCGCCTGTCACTGTTGTTGTTGTTTTACTGCCGTTGCTTGCAGCTGTTATTGTTGTTGTCACTTTATCCCGCGCCGTTGTAGGTGTGGCTTGTAACTGTTGGTCGTCTCGTTGTTGTTCTTGTTGTTGTTCTTTTAATTATTTGGTTCCCTCGTTGTGTGACACTTGTCACGGTCGCCATGTCAATATGTACTATTGTTAATTGCAATAGTCACGTGTAATGAATGTTATTGAAAAGGCTATTATGGTTATTATATGAGAGTGATTTTATTCAAAAACAAGGGCATATGCTTAGCCTATGGATACATATATGTTTTTATGCTGTTATTGGTTAACAGCTTCAAAGAGAGAGAGAGAGAGGGTGTACTCATACATATGGGCTCTCACTCTCGGAGCGGCTGTAATGCAAGATAAGTGGTTATCCGTGGTCAACGGTCTCACGCTGTCTTGGCATTCCAAAGTGGCATTATATTACTTAAGTGCGCAGCTCTGTATGTATGTATGTGTATGAGTATGTACATACATATATACTAATATATTAATGCTATGCGCTAGGGTCTTTTATATTTCTTTATACTTGCAACAAAGTGTTGCAAGTAGAGTTATGTATCATATGTTTGAATACACTACACTACATTTACTTGTCGTTGCAGCTGTTTATGTTGTTCATGAGTTAGAAGTTTCGACTGTTTGATGTTATCGGAATTTTGGTTAATTTTACAGAAGTTGTAGATTCGTTGTTATCGATTGTGCAGATTGCGGGCCAGGGATGGGACTACACCCAGAGAAACGAATGAACCAGCTGTTGCGGCCTACCGAAAAACAAACAGTTTCATAACAATGTGGTGCCTAATTTGAATAAGCACTCGGCTTCTTTGAGCTCGGTGTGTAAATCAAAAAAAAAAAGAATAAGAATAAGAATGAAGAACAGAAAAAATTACTTCCTTGGGTTTAGGATCCATACAGATCCATAGAATCCATGTCACAAGTTGGCGGCCCATAGTCGCGCAGCGGGTAGTGCAATCCGAGAAGCACGACGGCGGGAGGATATCCAGAATTCAGCATGAGAAGTCCTTCTCGTACTGGTTGATGGCGGTAAGTCACGTTCTTTTGTTGGCATGGTGATAGCCACAATGACAAAGGCATCTTGTGATAAAGAAAAGGTGACATACGGGTAGTTTTTGTAAGAGTTTCTTTATTGTATACTATTTGTTTTGCCTCACTCTGTGCTTACGTCTTGTGTATGCTGGCCGCAGCTATATGAGCTTCGGAGACTGGTGATCCAGGACAATATATTTTCGATCCTACGCCGCATCTGTCACACAGCATACTGTGGGGGCCGGTAAGTTTGAAAAATTAAATTTTTAATATTAAGACGTATATACCCACCAACTAAAGAAGAGTATTATCTCTCGAGTTGGTCAGCCTAATGTCATCTCGCTCCCACGCCTCGGCGGTCGTGTTAGTTGCATCTCCTCCCGTCAGTTTCGCACCTTATACATAATTCGAGCGTTGACGGATTAGTCGACCGAATCGAATCATATTTCAGGGATAACTTTTAAGTCATAGAATTCACCCAGTTACCCAGGTCGTAGCGACCCGTTGGTATGAATGAATCATCGTCTCTAGGAATAGCGATATCTATTACGAATAGGTCGACCAGAGTGAATAGATTCACAAACAACAATATGCATCTCGATTCTGGGATAACGAATGCAAGATTAGGTCGCGTAATTATGCGGAAAAGCAACTTATTAATAGTTGACCCTAAAATACGAACCCGACCTCAGCAATTAGAATTATCAGTAGTTTTCGGTATTGGCGACGTTAAGTGAGATTATCCAGTTGGGATAACAATATGGCCAGCATAGAGTCGGAAGGTGCGGACCGAATTTATTATTAACAGTTCAGTTTAAAGTTTAAAAAAAAAAAAAAGAGAAAATGGCAGTTCGTTACAGTAGTGAGAACCTGACAGATATATTGAGCGAACAAAATGCAATTTGCAATATTTGCGACCAACCCTTAAATGAAGCTGATTTAACCGCAGTTTCGCCATGTAAACATAAATTTCATTACCCATGTATTACCGAGTCTTTAAGAGAATCTAACCACTGCCCAACTTGCAAAAGGCCCTGTACATTTAATCAGTTGGCTGAATCAAATAACAACTTGCAAGCTGAATTATCCGCTGCTGATCAGTTAGTCGACATTGGTACGCATGAGGAAGCAACGGAAAACAGCAGTACCAGCAGTCGAGGTAGAGGCAGAACAAGCAGAATTAGTAACGCGGTACAGCGCCGCGGTATGGTGACCAGATCCCAACAGCGGAGCCAACTTGCGCCGCTGCCAAACATTTGCGCGAGTGAGGCAAGCGTGTCTCACGAAGCTCCTAAAGCACAAAGTGTGGAAGATATAAACCAAATAATTCAGACCGCTATGCAGCATCAACAGCAACAGCTCATGCAGGACCTGACAGCATTGATTCAGGGACAGTTGTCGACACGTCAGGTTGACAGTAATAGTCATCGCTCGGGTCGAGAAAGTGTTTACTCCACCCGGTGAACCAGTTTTTATAGCAGACCGGATCCAGAATACATCCTCAAGTTCAGGTCATATCAATAACCAATACAATGGCAACGCCAGGAGACCAAACGCTTCGGTTCTGCCAGACAAAGTTCCAAACATTATTCAGAGTTGGCGAATCAAATTCGATGCAGCTAAAGATGGTCTGCAAACGGACGAGTTTCTCTACAGAGTTCGAGCACCAGCTCAACAGAATTTAAACGGGGACTATCAGCTTCTATGCGATCACTTACACCTCTTCTTCGGTGGGGAAGCCGTCGAGTGGTATTGGAGGTTCCATCGTGCTTGCCCTCGGTTTACTTGGGACGAGTTTTGTAGAGAGTTTAGAAAGAAATTTGATGACATTGATACAGATATGGATATTTGGGAGGCAATTAACCTTCGAGGAATATCAGTTCCAAGTCGAGAGACTGGTGTCTTGCCTAAAAACCATAATTTCAGAAGAATCGTTAGTACGACTTCTCATCCGTCATTCAAAGCCCCATCTTCGTTACGAGCTAATGCACTTAGGCATAAACACTGTAGCGCGTTTAAGAGAAGCAATTCGCACTCACGAGCAAATTTCCAAACAAGTTAAGCCTCAATCAGTGAAAAATATTTTTCCCCAACGCTCTAATGTCTCACACCTAGATAATGGGTCGGACGCCGAAGAACTAGACGAAGTTTCAGCGCTGCAGCACAAGCAAATGAAGTGCTGGAACTGCGCAAAGCCAGGCCATCGGTACGAGGATTGTCTTGAGGCGCGTATCATCTTTTGTTATGGATGTGGGATGAAGAACACCTATAAGCCAAAATGCCCAACATGTAACCCGTCGGAAAACCGCAGAAGGGATGCGTCAGCCAACAAAAGCCTGTCGCATCCGAGTCATTAAAAGTAGATTGTAGTACTCAGACCGAAGTCACAAATTCGATTTCATATAAACCATGTAATCCACCATGCCAGATACCTCAAGCTAAACTAGAGATTCACCAACCATACCAAGTTCGAGCAGCTTAGTAAGCATCAGCCAGAAAACGCATCTTCGGAGACGTAGATAGTTGTGTATTGATTCGAAAACCCCGACGTTCAACCTTGCGAATGAGGTTTTTCTGGAAAAAGGTAGAAGAGAGCTGTAAAAAGCTTATTTCCGCCGTATTCTTGAATTCAGATAACCGATTGTACACCGGTATCAAAATCGACGACAATAGGTTTACCGCTCTTTTAGACTCAGGTGCAACTATAAGCTGCATTGGCGGCGTAGCCGCACAAAAGTTCATCAGACATCCACAACTACATAAGTGTTCTGGGCAAATCAGAACAGCCAATAATACCAAATGTTCTGTAGTTGGCAGACTTCACGTGGAAATAACTTATCGCATCCAAACTAAACCAGTAGAATTCTTTGTAATACCGGACCTAGAACTAACCTGTTACTTGGGAATCGATTTCTGGAGAGTTTTTGGTTTACTTAATAGAATCACTGATCTTCACTCAGAATCGGTAGCTGAACTAGATGTAGGTCGAGATGATAGCACAATAATTAGCGCGAAAATGCATTCTCTCTCAGCAGCGCAAACTCACTTCAGTGATTAGCGAGCTACCCTCTTACGAGAAAGAAGGCTTGGGACGCACACACTTAATAGAGCATAACATCGACGTCGCTGATGCTAAGCCCGTCAAGCAGCGTCACCGAAATCGAAAACATGCTGGCACTAGACGTGATAGAAAAATCGAAGAGTCCATGGAGCAGCAATTGCGTATTAGTACAGAAGGGAGAGAAAGTCCGTTTGTGCCTAGATTCTAGAGAACTGAGCAAGCTGACGCTGAAAGACGCGTACCCGCTACCACATGTAGACGGCATTCTTAGTCGCTTGCCTCCCGCTCGTTTTATCACTGGTCTCGACATGAAGCATGCGTTTTGGCAAATCCCGCTTGATAAAAAGTCTAGACTATGCACAGCGTTTACTATACCAAACAGGCCCTTGTACCAATATAAAGTGATGCCTTTCGGACTATGTAATGCCGCACAGACTCTATTCAGGCTCATGGATAAAGTAATCCCAGAGTATTTGTATATTTGGACGATCTCTTGATTCTTTCTGACGACTTTGTTTCGCACATGATTCTGTTAGAAGAAATAGGTATACATCTTCGTAAGGCGAACTTGACCATTAATATAGCCATTAATATAGCCAAATTTTGTATGACAGAGATAAAATATTTAGGATTCATTATTGGCCATGGACAGCTCAAAGTCGACCCTGGCAAGGTAAATGCGATCAATGAATTCCCATTCCTAACCACGGTGAAGCAAATGAGACGATTCTTAGGTCTCGCCGGATGGTATCGACGGTTTGTGGAAAACTACGCTGCGATAACCTTTCCCTTAACTGAACTTCTGAAAAAGAATAAACTATTGAATTGGAATTCGGAAGCGAAAGAAGCCTTTGAACTATTGAAACACAAGTTGACATCTGCACCTGTTTTGAGGACGCCTTGCTTTTCGAAAGCTTTTATATTATTGTGTGATGCAAGCCTGCATGGTCTTGGCTGTGTGTTGGCCCAAGAAAATGATGACGGCGTCGAGTTACCAATTGCATAGATGTCCGAAAAATTGTCTAAAGCTCAACGAAATTATTCAGTCACCGAACTCGAATGCTTAGCAGTCATTAAAGGAATAAATAAATTCCGAGCCTACATTGAAGGACAAGAATTTACGATAGTTACAGATCACGCTTACAGTGGCTAATGAGGCAAAAGGATCTATCAGGGCGCTTGGCCAGATGGTCGATCCGATTGCAAGGCTTTTCATTCGAAATTAAACATCGTAGCGGATCGCAAAACGTCGTTGCCGATACCCTGTCTCGGAGGTACGAAGCCGACATTTGCGAACTTTTGAATTTTGGACCAATTATTGACGTATCGTCCAAAGAATTTACTTCCCAGGAATATCTAGATTTGATAAATGACATAAATGATAACCAGCATAAGTTACCAGACCTAAAGGTTGTCGATAAATTTGTATATAAGCGAACTGAACCCGCATAAGATGATGATATAGCTAGGTCAGACTGTTGGAAGCTTTGGGTTCCAGTCAACTTGAGAGAACAGGTCTTATATCGAGCCCACAATCCGGCGGATTCAGCTCACCTCGGAATCGGCAAAATGGTAGAAAAGTTAAATCGTCATCTCTTTTGGCCCGGCATGGTAACGCAAATTCGTGACTATATATCCAATTGTTCCACATGCAAGTCAACAAAAGGTCCTAATACTGTTCTGAGGCCACCAATGGGCAAACCTATTACATCGGAGAGATTCCAAAAATTGTACATGGATCTTTTAGGTCCATACCCACGATCAAAGAACGGAAACATCGGTCTTTTAGTCATTGTCGACCACCACACGAAGTTTCACTTCCTGCACCCGTTGAAAAAGTTAACGTCTAACAGAATGTGTGAGTTCTTAGAGAATCATGTATTTTACACATTTGGAGTACCCGAATCCATTTTAACAGATAATGGGTCCCAATTCAAATCTGGCTACTTCGAAGCGTTTTTAACTCGCTTTGGCACGTCACATATCCGCACCGCAAATTATTCTCCACAGGCAAATGCAAGCGAGCGATTGAACCGTTCCATATTAGCAGCTATACGCGCATATGTAGGAAAGGATCACACAAGCTGGGACAAGCATCTGAACGAAATTAGCGGATCACTGAGGTCTAGTGTGCATCGTAGTACAGGATTTCCACCATACTTTTTGTGCTTTGGCCAGAATATGATAATGAATGGTAAAGACTACGAACTTCTTAGAAAAGTAAACTTAGTTACAGACGACACTTCCTTAAAAACACCTGATCTATTGCAACTAGTGCGCTCGAAAGCTAAAAGTAACATTTCTAAAGCTCATGCAGCTAACGCGAAAACCTATAATTTGCGCAGCCGCACGATAAAACTAAATGGAGGCGATATTGTTTACGCACGGGGGTTTGCACAAAGTAATGCAAGCAATAAGTTTAGTAGCAAACTCACCCCAGCCTTCAATGAAGCTAGGGTTGTCAAGAAATTAAGTCCGACATATTTAGAATTGTCAAATGAAAACAACAAATCTATTGGAGTGTATAACTTAAAAGACATAAAACTATAGACCGACTGATAAACGAAGTTACTGACCCTTTTTCAGTTAACATCTTCTCCAGTTGAGTCTCCCGTAGTGTTAACTGTGGTGTGGGGGCCAGTAAGTTTGAAAAATTAAACTTTTAATATTAAGACGTATATACCCAGCAACTAAAGAAGAGTATTATCTCTCGAGTTGGTCAGCCTAATGTCATCTCGCTCCCACGCCTCGGCGGTCGTGTTAGTTGCATCTCCTCGCGTCAGTTTCGCACCTTATACATAAAGCGACAAGAAACGGCATCAAAGAATAGGGAGCGATCAACACCTATCGCACCCTAGCCACTGAAATTCTCACATAACAGTCCGCCGTTCTCATTTATATTAATTCTGTACGTGGGTACAGCCCGAATACACCCTATTGGACCTTCATCTTATTGGTATACAGTCAGTGCACTTAACCTCTCTGAGCACAAAAGGAGTGATATGTGAAGGGAAGAGGAAAAGACCCACGCCTAATCCGACGAGAATAGTTTAGAGCAACGCTAGAAGTGCACACCTTCCGAATCCCTTCACCTCTGCGGGAGAACATCAACCGCACGAAGCTGATGGCCTTCTGAATAGGGCACAAGATCGCATATATGCCCCTTCTGCATGCTACAATACCCAAAATGTGCCCAGAAGTGCGACGAAACCAAATAGCCTTCAAGGTAACGTTCCTTGAATGCCGTTCATCCGTCAAACTGACAAGCTGAGTATTTGACGAAAATCATTGTTTGTTTTTTCTGTTGATATTTATTTGATTCTTTATTTATTATTCATTATTAGTAAGATTTGTTAGTGGGTGTTTATTTATTTATTTATTTAATAGGAATTATTAGTGAAGTTTGTTTTTTGAATAAGGGTTAGTAAGCCTTAAAGAAGAGAGGTGCCCAGTTATCAGAAGGGATTACTATGGCTGAGGAGCAGGTTTCTAATTGCACTGATACCGCCACGTTCGGCAGGAGGTCTAGTGAGAACGCCGATGAATTTCCGAGGATTTGCTGAGCGACAGATCCCGGTGGAGGGTCGTCTTGAAGACTTGGAGAAGGAATTGGCGCAACAAGATAGACGCCCACGAAACCTGGAGTTCCCAAGGCCCACCGAACGCATTAGCATGCTCTGCAATCTAAAATCAGCGAGTCCATCCGCGAGGAGATGCGAACAGTCTTCATGGGGATGATGAAGGGCATCATTGATGTGCTAAGGCCGCCTGAGAGCCACGCCGGAGAGATCGACACTGCGCCGAAGCCGCCAAGTCATGTCGTCATCCCGAAAGAGCGAGAAGGGGTCCAGCGCGAGGCATTTCCACCACCGGTGTCACCGAAGTCACACAGACAAGGCACGCGAGGAGCGGAGTGTTCATCCAGCAGCCCAGTATACGTTGCAGATGCCCAAGTGAGGAACTGACGTAACCCGAATAATAGCCATTTCCGAGTAGAGGATCGGAGAGCGGATGATTGTCAGCCGATGAAAGCATATGTCAACGTACGAGAAGCAGCGTACCTGAAGCTCGAGCGGTAGAAGTTCGATGGCGAGGACACCATGAATTCTGTCGATTTCTTCGTGTTTCGGCTGGAGCTCGTGCAGATGCCAGTGGAAGGAGGTGCTGCGCGGTTTTCACCTGCTCCTGACTGGCCGTGCCCACGAGTGGTACCAGATGCACGAGCGGCATTTTAGGATCTATAGCTGGATGCAACTGCGGCACGCTCTCTTATACAGGTTCCGGGGATATCAGGTGGAGCACGCATGAAGTTTAAGTACTGTCAGTAAGTACACAGTCTGCTCACAATGCAAAAATTGTCCTGGAAACCCCAGAGCGAGCGCGATGATGGCGGGACAGACGCTTGCTGGGTTCTGCCTTTGAAATACGAAGGTAAAATAGAAGTGAAGTTTGCCCGGACCTGTGACAGAACTATACCGGGGAATCGATTTTTGGCGGGCCTCGAAATTGCCCCAGAGTTCCTCGGCCCGGCCATAAAGTCCGAAGCACCTCCAGCGTCAGCTGAGGTAATTGAAAATGGTCCCAGAGGTGCCCTATTACCGAGAAGACGACGACCGCGAGACAGATCCGGAAATGTGGACAACGAACAGTAGTCACTTAGAAGGCATGAAACGCAGATTTCTCCACTTTGAAAAGGACAGCTGATCGAGGGAGCCAAACACTTGAAGGATAGGTATTATCCGTTGTCACCGGCCAAACAGGAGATCGTGTGGGCCGAGGTGGATAAAATGCTAAATTTAGGCATCATCGAGGAGAGTGACAGCCCTTGGAGCAACCGGACGACGGTAGTGATGAAGCCTGGGAAGAACAGGAGAACGTTAGTTTTGTTCATAAGTTTTAAGGTAAGTCTTGTGTCGAAATATACGAAACATAAGAAAACTCTAACTCATTTGCGACACGGGACGAACAAATGCAAGAAAAAGTATTCAAGCAATGACCCACACTTCCAGCAACGAAGTGGCCATTTCTTGGTCCAGAGAAGCCCACAGTGAGAGCACGCCCACATCATCACTCAGTGGGTCCGTTCCAAGCTGTCCTTTCTCGCCACGTGTACCTGGCTGAGTCAGACGCAGACTCTTGTTCGAGACCGCTGACGAAGAAAATATTGTTTTTTACAATTGGTTAGTTTAGTATTTTTTTGTAAACTAAATACTTATATGTACTTACCCCAAATTCACCCTTAGCGCGCCAGAGAGCTCTTTCGGTAGGCTAAAGGTAATTTAAGCAATTTAATTCTTACTAATTTATTTTCTTATATATATATAAGCAACTTTCCAACATTCAATTTTGTTCTCAGTGGGGTAACACATATATATAATGACGTAGTTAGAGGTTTGGAAATAAAAAGACTTTAGTTCACGAGAGTGAATTTGCATCAGTTTATTACGTTGAATATCTGGATTAAGACTAAAGAACAAAATTTGTCTTACGCTATATTTAAAGCTAAGTAAAAATTGGAGTACCTGATATTTTTGCAGCCGAGCTTTTTTATGCTAGCGTCTTTCTGTTGGTCAGTTTTTAAACCCTGCAAAATGTAAATGTAATTAACATGCAGAAGGCAGCATCTGCAACCCAAAAAGTATATATATTCTTAATCAACATCAATAGTCGAGTCGATCTAGCGATGTCCGTCTGTCTGTCCGTCTGTCCGTATGTATGACCGCAAGGATATCAGAACCAATAAGAGCAATAATATTGAAATTTTACCTGTAGGTCCTCCTAGTGCCTATGCAGATCGAATTTGTTTCCGCTAATCGATAACTTGCCCCGTTTCCAAGCGATCGATCAACAACGATTTCGGCATCCTGATTTTTGAGCAATTTTGGTAAATATTAGGAGTTAGAGTCACCAAATTGATATGTTGCATCTAGACTATTTTATATATATCAAGTATCTTTCATGTTATACCTATCGCCCCTCCCCGCTACCACGTCATAGCTATAAACCAAGTTAATAATCCAATCTATGCTGCCGACCAATATAAGACAGAATTTTAATGCAATTCACTTTTTGATTTGTAATGTATTTAAAAAAATTTTTTTTCTGAGAAAACATTTTTTGTTTTAAGAACCAGTCACCAAATTTTACATCTGGTCCTTGACTTGTTTACATATATCTCGTATCTTTAATTTTAAAGCTATTGAGAATCTCCGCCTCCACCCCATTGCTGTAAATTAATTAAATAAATTTATTGAAACTATCTAATAATAAAAGCCACAATTGTCTTATTAAGAATACACGAATAGTGCAGAATAATATCTACTGCTGAATTTGATCAAGATCGGTTAAGAAACATAGACGTTATTAAAGAAACCATGTGGCTATAATCACATTGTTCGGCTGAGCA
>JBAMCE010000128.1:0-59913 GCA_037075305.1 Drosophila kanekoi | reverse complement strand
CACCCGACACTTTAATCTTAAAACATACAGACTTACGTAGCTGCCAAAACTGCTTTACCAAAACTTGCCTTAGAAACCAGGAGCCCTGTTAATGCAGCATTTGCATGCTAGGGGCGCAAGTCAAAGCCAAACAGGCTCTCCCGACTATTAAATCTTAAAACATATAGCCCCATTTGGCCGCCAAAAATGATTTACCAAAACTTGTCTTAGATACCAGGAACCCTGTTATTCCAGCATTTGCAACCTAGGGGCGCAGGTCAAAGCCAAACACGCTCAATCTTAAAGCATACAGCCTTACCTAGCTGTCAAAACTGTTTTACCAAAACTTGTCTTAGATTCCAGGAGCACCGCCAATCAGGCATGTGCAGCCTAGTGGAGCAAGTCAAAGCCAAACAGGCTCATCCGACTATTTAGTCCTAAAACATATAGCCCCATCTTGCCGCCAAAACTGATTTACCAAAAGTTATCTCAGTTATGAGGAAACCTGTTTATCTAGCATTTGCAGCCTAGGGGAGCAAGACAAAGCCAAATAGTCTCACCCGACTATTAAATTTTAAAACATATAGCCCCATCTGGCCGCCAAAACTGATTTACCAAAACTTGTCTCAGATACCAGGAACCCTGTTAATCCAGCATTTGCATCCAAGGGGAGCAAGTCAAAGTCAAACAGACTCACCCGACTATTTAAACTTAAAACATACAGACTTACGTAGCTGTTAAAACTGTTTTACCAAAACTTTTTTTAGATTCCAGGAGCCCCGCCAATCTGGCATGTGCCGCCTAGGGGAGAAAGTCAAAACCAAACAGGCTCACCCGAGAATTTAATCTTAAAACATACAGCCCCATCTGGCTGCAAAAACTGATTTACCAAAACTTGTCTTAGATACCAGGAACCCTGTTATTCCAGCATTTGCATCCTAGGGGCGCAAGTCAAAGCCAAACACGCTCATCCGACTACTTAATCTTAAAACATACAACCTTACCTAGCTGTCAAAACTGTTTTACCAAAACTTGTCTTAGATTCCAGGAGCCCCGCCAATCTGGCATGTACAGCCTAGGGGAGCAAGTCAAAGCCAACCAGGCTCATCCGGCTATTTAATCCTAAAACATATAGCCCCATCTGGCCGCCAAGACTGATTTACCAAAACTTGTCTCAGATACCAGGAACCCTGTTAATCTAGCATTTGCAGCCTAGGGGAGCAAAACAAAGCCAAATAGCCTCACCCGACTATTAAATTTTAACTCATTAAGCCACACCTGGAACTCAAAATTGCCTTACCAAAACTTGTCTCAGATACCAGGAACCCTGTTAATCCAGCATTTGCATCCTAGGGGCGCAAGTCAAAGCCAAACAGGCTCACCAAACTATTAAATCTCAAAACATATAGCCCCATCTGGCCGCCAAAACTGACTTACCAAAACATGTCTTAGATACCAGGAACCCTGTTATTCCAGCATTTGCATCCTAGGGGCTCAAGTCAAAGCCAAACACCCTCACCCGACTATTTAATCTTAAAGCATACAGCCTTACCTAGCTGTCAAAGCTGTTTTATCAAAACCTGTCTCAGATACCAGGAACACTGTTAATCTAGCATTTGCAGCCTAGGGGAGCAAAACAAAGCCAATTAGCCTCACCCGACTATTAAATTTTAACTCATTCAGCCACACCTGGAACTCAAAATTGCCTTACCAAAACTTGTCTCAGATACCAGGAACCCTGTTATTCCAGCATTTGCATCCTAGGGGCGCAAGTCAAAGCCAAACACGCTCACCCGACTATTTAATCTTAAAGCATACAGCCTTACCTAGCTGTCAAAACTGTTTTACCAGTCTTAGACTCCAGGAGCCCCGCCTATCTGGCATGTGGAGCCTAGGGGAGCAAGTCAAAGCCAAATAGGCTCACCCGACAATTTAATCTTAAAACATACAGACTTACGTAGCTGCCAAAACTGCTTTACCAAAACTTGCCTTAGAAACCAGGAGACCTGTTAATCTAGCGTTTGCAGCCTAGGGGAGCAAGTCAAAGCCAAACAGGCTCACCCGACTATTTAATCCTAAAACATATAGCCCCATCTGGCCGCCAAGACTGATTTACCAAAACTTGTCTCAGATACCAGGAACCCTCTTAATCTAGCATTTGCAGCCTAGGGGAGCAAAACAAAGCCAAATAGCCTACCCGACTATTAAATTTTAACTCATTCAGCCACACCTGGAACTCAAAATTGCCTTACCAAAACTTGTCTCAGATACCAGGAACCCTATTAATCCAGCATTTGCATCATAGGGGCGCAAGTCAAAGCCAAACAGGCTCACCAAACTAATAAATCTTAAGACATATAGCCCCATCTGGCCGCCAAAACTGACTTACCAAAACATGTCTTAGATACCAGGAACCCTGCTAATCCTGCATTTGCATCCTAGGGGAGCAACTCAAAGCCAAACAGGCTCAACTGACTATTTAATCTTAAAACATACAGTCTTGCCCAGCTGTCAAAACTGTTTTACCAAACCTTGTCTTAGATTCCAGGAGCCAAGCCAATCTGGCATGTGGAGCCTAAGGGAGCAAGTCAAAGCCAAACAGGCTCACCCGACAGTTTAATCTTCAAACATACAGACTTACGTAGTTGCCAAAGCTGCTTTACCAAAACTTGTCTCAGATACCAGGAACCCTGTTCATGCAGCATTTGCATGCTAGGGGCGCAAGTCAAAGCCAAACACGCTCAGTCTTAAAGCGTACAGCCTTACCTAGCTGTCAAAACTGTTTTACCAAAACTTGTCTTAGATTCCAGGAGCACCGCCAATCTGGCATTTGCAGCCTAGGGGAGCAAGACAAAGCCAAATAGTCTCACCCGACTATTAAATTTTAAAACATATAGTCCCATCTGGCCGCCAAAACTGATTTACCAAAACTTGTCTCAGATACCAGGAACCCTGTTAATCCAGCATTTGCATCCTAGGGGAGCAAGTCAAAGTCAAACAGACTCACCCGACTATTTAAACTTAAAACATACAGACTTACGTAGCTGTTAAAACTGTTTTACCAAAACTTTTTTTAGATTCCAGGAGCCCCGCCAATCTGGCTTGTGCCGCCTAGGGGAGAAAGTCAAAACCAAACAGGCTCACCCGAGAATTTAATCTTAAAACATACAGCCCCATCTGGCTGCCAAAACTGATCTACCAAAACTTGTCTTAGATACCAGGAACCCTGATATTCCAGCATTTGCATCCTAGGGGCGCAAGTCAAAGCCAAACACGCTCACCCGACTATTTAATCTTAAAGCATACAACCTTACCTAGCTGTCAAAACTGTTTTACCAAAACTTGTCTTAGATTCCAGGAGCCCCGCCAATCTAGCATGTACAGCCTAGGGGAGCAAGTCAAAGCCAACCAGGCTCATCCGACTATTTAATCCTAAAACATATAGCCTCATCTGGCCGCCAAAACTGATTTACCAAAACTTGTCTCAGATACCAGGAACCCTCTTAATCCAGCATTTGCAGCCTAGGGGAGCAAGGTAAAGCCAAATAGCCTCACCCGACTATTAAATCTTAACACATTCAGCCTCACCTGGAACTCAAAATTGCCTTACCAAAACTTGTCTTAGATACCAGGAACCCTGATATTCCAGCATTTGCATCCTAGGGGCGCAAGTCAAAGCCAAACACGCTCACCCGACTATTTAATCTTAAAGCATACAACCTTACCTAGCTGTCAAAACTGTTTTACCAAAACTTGTCTTAGATTCCAGGAGCCCCGCCAATCTGGCATGTACAGCCTAGGGGAGCAAGTCAAAGCCAACCAGGCTCATCCGACTATTTAATCCTAAAACATATAGCCCCATCTTGCCGCCAAAACTGATTTACCAAAACTTATCTCAGTTACCAGCAACCCTGTTAATCTAGCATTTGCAGCCTAGGGGAGCAAGACAAAGCCAAATAGTCTCACCCGACTATTAAATTTTAAAACATATAGTCCCATCTGGCTGCCAAAACTGATTTACCAAAACTTGTCTCAGATACCAGGAGTTAATGCTGTTAATCCAGCATTTGCATCCTAGGGGAGCAAGTCAAAGTCAAACAGACTCACCCGACTATTTAAACTTAAAACATACAAACTTACGTAGCTGTTAAAACTGTTTTACCAAAACTTGTCTTAGATTCCAGGAGCCCCGCCAATCTGGCTTGTACAGCCTAGGGGAGCAAGTCAAAGCCAACCAGGCTCATCCGACTATTTAATCCTAAAACATATAGCCCCATCTGGCCGCCAAAACTGATTTACCAAAACTTGTCTCAGATACCAGGAACCCTGTTAATCTAGCATTTGCAGCCTAGGGGAGCAAGGGAAAGCCAAATAGCCTCACCCGACTATTAAATCTTAACACATTCAGCCTCACCTGGAACTCAAAATTGACGTACCAAAACTTGTTTCAGATACCAAGAACCCTGTTTAGCCAGCATTTGCATCCTAGGAGCGCAAGTCAAAGCCAAACAGGCTCACCCGACTATTAAATCTTAAAACATATAGCCCCATAGACGCCAAAACTGATTTACCAAAACCTGTCTTAAATACCAGGAACCCTGTTATTCCAGCATTTGCATCCTAGGGGCGCAAGTCAAAGCCAAACACGCTCACCCGACTATTTAATCCTAAAGCATACAGCCTTACCTAGCTGTCAAAACTGTTTTACCAAAACTTGTCTTAGACTCCAGGAGCACCGCCAATCTGGCATTTGCAGCCTAGGGGAGCAAGACAAAGCCAAATAGTCTCACCCGACTATTAAATTTTAAAACATATAGTCCCATCTGGCCGCCAAAACTGATTTACCAAAACTTGTTTCAGATACCAAGAACCCTGTTTAGCCAGCATTTGCATCCTAGGAGCGCAAGTCAAAGCCAAACAGGCTCACCCGACTATTAAATCTTAAAACATATAGCCCCATAGACGCCAAAACTGATTTACCAAAACCTGTCTTAAATACCAGGAACCCTGTTATTCCAGCATTTGCATCCTAGGGGCGCAAGTCAAAGCCAAACACGCTCACCCGACTATTTAATCCTAAAGCATACAGCCTTACCTAGCTGTCAAAACTGTTTTACCAAAACTTGTCTTAGACTCCAGGAGCACCGCCAATCTGGCATTTGCAGCCTAGGGGAGCAAGACAAAGCCAACCAGGCTCATCCGACTATTTAATCCTAAAACATATAGCCCCATCTGGCCGCCAAAACTGATTTACCAAAACTTGTCTCAGATACCAGGAACCCTGTTAATCTAGCATTTGCAGCCTAGGGGAGCAAGGTAAAGCCAAATAGCCTCACCCGACTATTAAATCTTAACACATTCAGCCTCACCTGGAACTCAAAATTGTCTAACCAATACCAGGAACCCTGTTAATCCAGCATTTGCATCCTAGGGGAGCAAGTCAAAGTCAAACAGACTCACCCGACTATTTAATCTTAAAGCATACAACCTTACCTAGCTGTCAAAACTGTTTTACCAAAACTTGTCTTAGATTCCAGGAGCCCCGCCAATCTGGCATGTACAGCCTAGGGGAGCAAGTCAAAGCCAACCAGGCTCATCCGACTATTTAATCCTAAAACATATAGCCCCATCTTGCCGCCAAAACTGATTTACCAAAACTTATCTCAGTTACCAGCAACCCTGTTAATCTAGCATTTGCAGCCTAGGGGAGCAAGACAAAGCCAAATAGTCTCACCCGACTATTAAATTTTAAAACATATAGTCCCATCTGGCTGCCAAAACTGATTTACCAAAACTTGTCTCAGATACCAGGAGTTAATGCTGTTAATCCAGCATTTGCATCCTAGGGGAGCAAGTCAAAGTCAAACAGACTCACCCGACTATTTAAACTTAAAACATACAAACTTACGTAGCTGTTAAAACTGTTTTACCAAAACTTGTCTTAGATTCCAGGAGCCCCGCCAATCTGGCATGTACAGCCTAGGGGAGCAAGTCAAAGCCAACCAGGCTCATCCGACTATTTAATCCTAAAACATATAGCCCCATCTGGCCGCCAAAACTGATTTACCAAAACTTGTCTCAGATACCAGGAACCCTGTTAATCTAGCATTTGCAGCCTAGGGGAGCAAGGTAAAGCCAAATAGCCTCACCCGACTATTAAATCTTAACACATTCAGCCTCACCTGGAACTCAAAATTGACGTACCAAAACTTGTTTCAGATACCAAGAACCCTGTTTAGCCAGCATTTGCATCCTAGGAGCGCAAGTCAAAGCCAAACAGGCTCACCCGACTATTAAATCTTAAAACATATAGCCCCATAGACGCCAAAACTGATTTACCAAAACCTGTCTTAAATACCAGGAACCCTGTTATTCCAGCATTTGCATCCTAGGGGCGCAAGTCAAAGCCAAACACGCTCACCCGACTATTTAATCCTAAAGCATACAGCCTTACCTAGCTGTCAAAACTGTTTTACCAAAACTTGTCTTAGACTCCAGGAGCACCGCCAATCTGGCATTTGCAGCCTAGGGGAGCAAGACAAAGCCAAATAGTCTCACCCGACTATTAAATTTTAAAACATATAGTCCCATCTGGCCGCCAAAACTGATTTACCAAAACTTGTTTCAGATACCAAGAACCCTGTTTAGCCAGCATTTGCATCCTAGGAGCGCAAGTCAAAGCCAAACAGGCTCACCCGACTATTAAATCTTAAAACATATAGCCCCATAGACGCCAAAACTGATTTACCAAAACCTGTCTTAAATACCAGGAACCCTGTTATTCCAGCATTTGCATCCTAGGGGCGCAAGTCAAAGCCAAACACGCTCACCCGACTATTTAATCCTAAAGCATACAGCCTTACCTAGCTGTCAAAACTGTTTTACCAAAACTTGTCTTAGACTCCAGGAGCACCGCCAATCTGGCATTTGCAGCCTAGGGGAGCAAGACAAAGCCAAATAGTCTCACCCGACTATTAAATTTTAAAACATATAGTCCCATCTGGCCGCCAAAACTGATTTACCAAAACTTGTTTCAGATACCAAGAACCCTGTTTAGCCAGCATTTGCATCCTAGGAGCGCAAGTCAAAGCCAAACAGGCTCACCCGACTATTAAATCTTAAAACATATAGCCCCATAGACGCCAAAACTGATTTACCAAAACCTGTCTTAAATACCAGGAACCCTGTTATTCCAGCATTTGCATCCTAGGGGCGCAAGTCAAAGCCAAACACGCTCACCCGACTATTTAATCCTAAAGCATACAGCCTTACCTAGCTGTCAAAACTGTTTTACCAAAACTTGTCTTAGACTCCAGGAGCACCGCCAATCTGGCATTTGCAGCCTAGGGGAGCAAGACAAAGCCAAATAGTCTCACCCGACTATTAAATTTTAAAACATATAGTCCCATCTGGCCGCCAAAACTGATTTACCAAAACTTGTCTCAGATACCAGGAACCCTGTTAATCTAGCATTTGCAGCCTAGGGGAGCAAGACAAAGCCAAATAGTCTCACCCGACTATTAAATTTTAAAACATATAGCCCCATCTGGCCGCCAAAACTGATTTACCAAAACTTGTCTCAGATACCAGGAACCCTGTTAATCCAGCATTTGCATACTAGGGGAGCAAGTCAAAGTCAAACAGACTCACCCGACTATTTAAACTTAAAACATACAGACTTACGTAGCTGTTAAAACTGTTTTACCAAAACTTTTTTTAGATTCCAGGAGCCCCGCCAATCTGGCATGTGCCGCCTAGGGGAGAAAGTCAAAACCAAACAGGCTCACCCGAGAATTTAATCTTAAAACATACAGCCCCATCTGGCTGCAAAAACTGATTTACCAAAACTTGTCTTAGATACCAGGAACCCTGTTATTCCAGCATTTGCATCCTAGGGGCGCAAGTCAAAGCCAAACACGCTCATCCGACTACTTAATCTTAAAACATACAACCTTACCTAGCTGTCAAAACTGTTTTACCAATACTTGTCTTAGATTCCAGGAGCCCCGCCAATCTGGCATGTACAGCCTAGGGGAGCAAGTCAAAGCCAAACAGGCTCACCCGACAATTTTATCTTAAAACATACAGACTTACGTAGCTGCTAAAACTGCTTTACCAAAACTTGCCTTAAAAACCAGGAGCCTTGTTAATCTAGCATTTACAGCCTAGGGGAGCAAGTCAAAGCAAAATAGTCTCACCCGACTATTAAGTCTTAACACATTCAGCCTCACCTGGAACTCAAAATTGTCTAACCAATACCAGGAACCCTGTTTATCCAGCATTTGCATCCTAGGGGCGCAAGTCAAAGCCAAACAGGCTCAACCGACTATTTTATCTTAAAACATACAGTTTTGCCCAGCGGTCAAAACTGTTTTACCAAACCTTGTCTAAGATTCCAGGAGCCAAGCCAATCTGGCATGTGGATCCTAGGGGAGCAAGTCAAAGCCAAACAGGCTCCCCCGACAGTTTAATCTTAAAACATACAGACTTACGTAGCTGTCAAAACTGTTTTACCAAAACTTTTATTTATTGAGAAAGTCAAAGCCAAATAGTCTCAAACGACTATTAAGTCTGAATACATTCAGTCTCACCTGGAACTCAAAATTGCCTTACCAAAAACTTGTCTCAGATACCAGGAACCCTGTTAATCCAGCATTTGCATCCTAGGGGAGCAAGTCAAAGTCAAACAGACTCACTTGACTATTAAATCTTAAAACATATAGCCCCATCTGGCCGCCAAAACTGATTTACGGAAACTTGTCTTAGATACCAGGAACCCTGTTATTCCAGCATTTGCATCCTAGGGGCGCAAGTCAAAGCCAAACACGCTCACCCGACTATTTAATCTTAAGACATACAGACTTACGTAGCTGCCAAAACTGCTTTACCAAAACTTGCCTTAGAAACCAGGAGCCCTGTTAATCTAGCATTTGCAGCCTAGGGGAGCAAGTCAAAGCCAAACAGGCTCACCCGACTATTTAATCCTAAAACATATAGCCCCATCTGGCCGCCAAGACTGATTTACCAAAACTTGTCTCAGATACCAGGAACCCTCTTAATCTAGCATTTGCAGCCTAGGGGAGCAAAACAAAGCCAAATAGCCTACCCGACTATTAAATTTTAACTCATTCAGCCACACCTGGAACTCAAAATTGCCTTACCAAAACTTGTCTCAGATACCAGGAACCCTATTAATCCAGCATTTGCATCATAGGGGCGCAAGTCAAAGCCAAACAGGCTCACCAAACTAATAAATCTTAAGACATATAGCCCCATCTGGCCGCCAAAACTGACTTACCAAAACATGTCTTAGATACCAGGAACCCTGCTAATCCTGCATTTGCATCCTAGGGGAGCAACTCAAAGCCAAACAGGCTCAACTGACTATTTAATCTTAAAACATACAGTCTTGCCCAGCTGTCAAAACTGTTTTACCAAAACTTGTCTTAGATTCCAGGAGCCCCGCCAATCTGGCTTGTGGAGCCTAGGGGAGCAAGTCAAAGCCAAACAGGCTCACCCGACAATTTAATCTTAAAACATACAGACTTACGTAGCTGCCAAAACTGCTTTACCAAAACTTGTCTCAGATACCAGGAACCCTGTTCATGCAGCGTTTGCATGCTAGGGGCGCAAGTCAAAGCCAAACACGCTCAGTCTTAAAGCGTACAGCCTTACCTAGCTGTCAAAACTGTTTTACCAAAACTTGTCTTAGATTCCAGGAGCACCGCCAATCTGGCATTTGCAGCCTAGGGGAGCAAGACAAAGCCAAATAGTCTCACCCGACTATTAAATTTTAAAACATATAGTCCCATCTGGCCGCCAAAACTGACTTACCAAAACATGTCTTAGATACCAGGAACCCTGCTAATCCTGCATTTGCATCCTAGGGGAGCAACTCAAAGCCAAACAGGCTCAACTGACTATTTAATCATAAAACATACAGTCTTGCCCAGCTGTCAAAACTGTTTTACCAAAACTTGTCTTAGATTCCAGGAGCCAAGCCAATCTGGCATGTGGCGCCTAAGGGAGCAAGTCAAAGCCAAACAGGCTCACCCGACAGTTTAATCTTCAAACATACAGACTTACGTAGTTGCCAAAGCTGCTTTACCAAAACTTGTCTCAGATACCAGGAACCCTGTTCATGCAGCGTTTGCATGCTAGGGGCGCAAGTCAAAGCCAAACACGCTCAATCTTAAATCGTACAGCCTTACCTAGCTGTCAAAACTGTTTTACCAAAACTTGTCTTAGATTCCAGGAGCACCGCCAATCTGGCATTTGCAGCCTAGGGGAGCAAGACAAAGCCAAATAGTCTCACCCGACTATTAAATTTTAAAACATATAGTCCCATCTGGCCGCCAAAACTGATTTACCAAAACTTGTCTCAGATACCAGGAACCCTGTTATTCCAGCATTTGCATCCTAGGGGCGCAAGTCAAAGTCAAACAGACTCACCCGACTATTTAAACTTAAAACATACAGACTTACGTAGCTGTTAAAACTGTTTTACCAAAACTTTTTTTAGATTCCAGGAGCCCCGCCAATCTGGCATGTGCCGCCTAGGGGAGAAAGTCAAAACCAAACAGGCTCACCCGAGAATTTAATCTTAAAACATACAGCCCCATCTGGCTGCCAAAACTGATCTACCAAAACTTGTCTTAGATACCAGGAACCCTGATATTCCAGCATTTGCATCCTAGGGGCGCAAGTCAAAGCCAAACACGCTCACCCGACTATTTAATCTTAAAGCATACAACCTTACCTAGCTGTCAAAACTGTTTTACCAAAACTTGTCTTAGATTCCAGGAGCCCCGCCAATCTGGCATGTACAGCCTAGGGGAGCAAGTCAAAGCCAACCAGGCTCATCCGACTATTTAATCCTAAAACATATAGCCCCATCTGGCCGCCAAAACTGATTTACCAAAACTTGTCTCAGATACCAGGAACCCTCTTAATCTAGCATTTGCAGCCTAGGGGAGCAAGGTAAAGCCAAATAGCCTCACCCGACTATTAAATCTTAACACATTCAGCCTCACCTGGAACTCAAAATTGCCTTACCAAAACTTGTTTAAGATACCAAGAACCCTGTTTAGCCAGCATTTGCATCCTAGGAGCGCAAGTCAAAGCCAAACACGCTCACCCGACAATTTAATCTTAAAACATACAGACTTACGTAGCTGCCAAAACTGCTTTACCAAAACTTGCCTTAAATACCAGGAACCCTGTTATTCCAGCATTTGCATCCTAGGGGCGCAAGTCAAAGCCAAACACGCTCACCCGACTTTTTAATCTTAAAGCATACAGCCTTACGTAGCTGTTAAAACTGTTTTACCAAAACTTGTCTTAAATACCAGGAACCCTGTTATTCCAGCATTTGCATCCTAGGGGCGCAAGTCAAAGCCAAACACGCTCACCCGACTATTTAATCTTAAAGCATACAGCCTTACGTAGCTGTCAAAACTGTTTTACCAAAACTTGTCTTAGATTCCAGGAGCCCCGCCAATCTGGCTTGTGGAGCCTAGGGGAGCAAGTCAAAGCCAAACAGGCTCACCCGACAATTTAATCTTAAAACATACAGACTTACGTAGCTGCCAAAACTGCTTTACCAAAACTTGCCTTAAATACCAGGAACCCTGTTATTCCAGCATTTGCATCCTAGGGGCGCAAGTCAAAGCCAAACACGCTCACCCGACTATTTAATCTTAAAGCATACAGCCTTACGTAGCTGTCAAAACTGTTTTACCAAAACTTGTCTTAGATTGCAGGAGCCCCGCCAATCTGGCATGTGGAGCCTAGGGGAGCAAGTCAAAGCCAAACAGGCTCACCCGACAATTTAATCTTAAAACATACAGACTTACGTAGCTGCCAAAACTGCTTTACCAAAACTTGCCTTAGAAACCAGGAGCCCTGTTAATCTAGCATTTGCAGCCTGGGGGAGCAAGTCAAAGCGTAACAGGCTCATCCGACTATTAAGTCCTAAAACATATAGCCCCATCTGGCCGCCAAGATACCAGGAACCCTGTTAATCTAGCATTTGCAGCCTAGGGGAGCAAAACAAAGCCAAATAGCCTCACCCGACTATTAAATTTTAACTCATTAAGCCACACCTGGAACTCAAAATTGCCTTACCAAAACTTGTCTCAGATACCAGGAACCCTGTTAATCCAGCATTTGCATCCTAGGGGCGCAAGTCAAAGCCAAACAGGCTCACCAAACTATTAAATCTTAAGACATATAGCCCCATCTGGCCGCCAAAACTGACTTACCAAAACATGTCTTAGATACCAGGAACCCTGCTAATCCTGCATTTGCATCCTAGGGGAGCAACTCAAAGCCAAACAGACTCACCCGACTATTTAACCTTAAAACATACAGTCTTGCCCAGCTGTCAAAACTGTTTTACCAAACCTTGTCTTAGATCCCAGGAGCCAAGCCAATCTGGCATGTGGAGCCTAAGGGAGCAAGTCAAAGCCAAACAGGCTCACCCGACAATTTAATCTTAAAACATACAGACTTACGTAGTTGCCAAAGCTGCTTTATCAAAACTTGTCTCAGATACCAGGAACCCTGTTCATGCAGCATTTGCATGCTAGGGGCGCAAGTCAAAGCCAAACACGCTCAGTCTTAAAGCATACAGCCTTACCTAGCTGTCAAAACTGTTTTACCAAAACTTGTCTTAGATTCCAGGAGCACCGCCAATCTGGCATGTGCAGCCTAGTGGAGCAAGTCAAAGCCAAACAGGCTCATCCGACTATTTAATCCTAAAACATATAGCCCCATCTTGCCGCCAAAACTGATTTACCAAAACTTATCTCAGTTAACAGCAACCCTGTTAATCTAGCATTTGCAGCCTAGGGGAGCAAGACAAAGCCAAATAGTCTCACCCGACTATTAAATTTTAAAACATATAGTCCCATCTGGCTGCCAAAACTGATTTACCAAAACTTGTCTCAGATACCAGGAGTTAATGCTGTTAATCCAGCATTTGCATCCTAGGGGAGCAAGTCAAAGTCAAACAGACTCACCCGACTATTTAAACTTAAAACATACAAACTTACGTAGCTGTTAAAACTGTTTTACCAAAACTTGTCTTAGATTCCAGGAGCCCCGCCAATCTGGCATGTACAGCCTAGGGGAGCAAGTCAAAGCCAACCAGGCTCATCCGACTATTTAATCCTAAAACATATAGCCCCATCTGGCCGCCAAAACTGATTTACCAAAACTTGTCTCAGATACCAGGAACCCTGTTAATCTAGCATTTGCAGCCTAGAGGAGCAAGGTAAAGCCAAATAGCCTCACCCGACTATTAAATCTTAACACATTCAGCCTCACCTGGAACTCAAAATTGACGTACCAAAACTTGTTTCAGATACCAAGAACCCTGTTTAGCCAGCATTTGCATCCTAGGAGCGCAAGTCAAAGCCAAACAGGCTCACCCGACTATTAAATCTTAAAACATATAGCCCCGTAGACGCCAAAACTGATTTACCAAAACCTGTCTTAAATACCAGGAACCCTGTTATTCCAGCATTTGCATCCTAGGGGCGCAAGTCAAAGCCAAACACGCTCACCCGACTATTTAATCTTAAAGCATACAGCCTTACCTAGCTGTCAAAACTGTTTTCCCAAAACTTGTCTTAGACTCCAGGAACCCCGCCTATCTGGCATGTGGAGCCTAGGGGAGCAAGACAAAGCCAAACAGGCTCACCCGACAATTTAATCTAAAAACATACAGACTTACGTAGCTGCCAAAACTGCTTTACCAAAACTTGCCTTAGAAACCAGGAACCCTGTTAATCTAGCATTTGCAGCCTAGGGGAGCAAAACAAAGCCAAATAGCCTCACCCGACTATTAAATTTTAACTCATTCAGCCACACCTGGAACTCAAAATTGCCTTACCAAAACTTGTCTCAGATACCAGGAACCCTGTTAATCCAGCATTTGCATCCTAGGAGCGCAAGTCAAAGCCAAACAGGCTCACCCGACTATTAAATCTTAAAACATATAGCCCCATCACCCCACCCCAACCCCCCCCCCCCCCCAACCAACCCCCCCCCCCCATTTAATCTTAAACACCCCTTCCCTCCTCAAAACTTTTTCCCCAAACTTTTCTTACCCCCGACCCCCCCTCTGCCTTGCCGGGACAAACAAAGCCAAACAGGCTCACCCGACAATTTAATCTAAAAACATACAGACTTACGTAGCTGCCAAAACTGACTTACCAAAACTTGCCTCAGATACCAGGAACCCTGTTATTCCAGCATTTGCATCCTAGGGGCGCAAGTCAAAGCCAAACACGCTCACCCGACTATTTAATCTTAAAGCATACAGCCTTACCTAGATGTCAAAACTGTTTTACCAAAACTTGTCTTAGACTCCAGGAGCCCCGCCTATCTGGCATGTGGAGCCTAAGGGAGCAAGTCAAAGCCAAACAGGCTCACCCGACAATTTAACCTTAAAACATACAGACTTACGTAGTTGCCAAAGCTGCTTTACCAAAACTTGTCTCAGATACCAGGAACCCTGTTCATGCAGCATTTGCATGCTAGGGGCGCAAGTCAAAGCCAAACACGCTCAGTCTTAAAGCATACAGCCTTACCTAGCTGTCAAAACTGTTTTACCAAAACTTGTCTTAGATTCCAGGAGCACCGCCAATCTGGCATGTGCAGCCTAGTGGAGCAAGTCAAAGCCAAACAGGCTCATCCGACTATTTAATCCTAAAACATATAGCCCCATCTTGCCGCCAAAACTGATTTACCAAAACTTATCTCAGTTACCAGCAACCCTGTTAATCTAGCATTTGCAGCCTAGGGGAGCAAGACAAAGCCAAATAGTCTCACCCGACTATTAAATTTTTAAAACATATAGCCCCATCTGGCCGCCAAAACTCATTTACCAAAACTTGTCTCTGATACCAGGAACCCTGTTAATCCAGCATTTGAATCCAAGGGGAGCAAGTCAAAGTCAAACAGACTCACCCGACTATTTTAACTTAAAACATACAGACATACGTAGCTGTTAAAACTGTTTTACCAAAACTTTTTTTAGATTCCAGGAGCCCCGCCAATCTGGCATGTGCCGCCTAGGGGAGAAATTCAAAACCAAACAAGCTCACCCGAGAATTAAATCTTAAATCATACAGCCCCATCTGGCTGCCAAAACTGCTTTACCAAAACTTGCCTTAGAAACCAGGAGCCCTGTTAATCTAGCATTTGCAGCCTAGGGGAGCAAGTCAAAGCAAAATAGTCTCACCCGACTGTTAAGTCTGAACACATTCAGCCTCACCTGGAACTCAAAATTGCTTTACCAAAACTTGTCTCAGATTACAGGAACCCTGGTTATCCATCATTTGCATCCTTGGGGCGCAAGTCAAAGCCAAACAGACTCACCCGACTATTAAATCTTAAAACATATAGCCCCATCTGGCCGCCGAAACTGATTTACCAAAACTTGTCTTAGATACCAGGAACCCTGTTATTCCAGCATTTGCATCCTAGGGGCACAAGTCAAAGCCAAACACGCCCATCCGACTACTTAATCTTAAAGCATACAACCTTACCTAGCTGTCAAAACTGTTTTACCAAAACTTGATTTAGATTCCAGGAGCCCCGCCAATCTGGCATGTACAGCCTAGGGGAGCAAGTCAAAGCCAACCAGGCTCATCCGACTATTTAATCCTAAAACATATAGCCCCATCTGGCCGCCAAAACTGATTTACCAAAACTTGTCTCAGATACCAGGAACCCTGTTAATCTAGCATTAGCAGCCTAGGGGAGCAAGAGAAAGCCAAATAACCTCACCCGACTATTAAATCTTAACACATTCAGCCGCACCTGGAACTCAAAATTGCCTTACCAAAACTTGTTTCAGATACCAAGAACCCTGTTTATCCAGCATTTGCATCCTAGGAGCGCATGTCAAAGCAAAACAGGCTCACCCGACTATTAAATCTTAAAACATATAGCCCCATAGACGCCAAAACTGATTTACCAAAACTTGTCTTAGATACCAGGAACCCTGTTATTCCAGCATTTGCATCTTAGGGGCGCAAGTCAAAGCCAAACACGCTCACCCGACTATTTAATCTTAACACATTCAGCCTCACCTGGAACTCAAAATTGCCTTACCAAAACTTGTTTCAGATACCAAGAACCCTGTTTATCCAGCATTTGCATCCTAGGAGCGCAAGTCAAAGCCAAACAGCCTTACCTAGCTGTCAAAACTGTTTTACCAAAACTTGTCTTAGATTCCAGGAGCCCCGCCAAGCTGGCATGTACAGCCTAGGGGAGCAAGTCAAAGTTAACCAGGCTCAACCGACTATTTAATCCTAAAACATATAGCCCCACCTGGCCGCCAAAACTGATTTACCAAAACTTGTCTCAGACACCAGGAACCCTGTTAATCTAGCATTTGCAGCCTAGGGGAGCAAGACAAAGCCAAATAGCCTCACCCGACTATGAAATCTTAACACATTCAGCCTCACCTGGAACTCAAAATTGCCTTACCAAAACTTGTTTCAGATACCAAGAACCCTGTTTATCCAGCATTTGCATCCTAGGAGCGCAAGTCAAAGCCAAACAGGCTTACCCGACTATTAAATCTTAAAACATGTAGCCCCATAGACGCCAAAACTGACTTACCAAAACATGTCTTAGATACCAGGAATCCTGTTATTCCAGCATTTGCATCCTAGGGGCGCAAGTCAAAGCAAAATAGTCTCACCCGACTATATAATCTTAAAGCATACAGCCTTACCTAGCTGTCAAAACTGTTTTACCAAAACTTGTCTTAGATTCCAGGAGCCCCGCCAATCTGGCATGTGGAGCCTAGGGGAGCAAGTCAAAGCCAAACAGGCTCATCCGACTATTTAATCCTAAAACATATAGCCCCATCTGGCCGCCAAATTTGATTTACCAAAACTTGTCTCAGATACCAGGAACCCTATTAATCTAGCATTTGCAGCCTAGGGGAGCAAGACAAAGCCAAATAGCCTCACCGTACTATGAAATCTTAACACATTCAGCCTCACCTGGAACTCAAAATTGCCTTACCAAAACTTGTTTCAGATACCAAGAACCCTGTTTATCCAGCATTTGCATCCGAGGAGCGCAAGTCAAAGCCAAACAGGCTCACCCGACTATTGAATCTTAAAACATGTAGCCCCATAGACGCCAAAACTGATTTACCAAAACCTGTCTTAGATACCAGGAACCCTGTTATTCCAGAATTTGCATCCTAGGGGCGCAAGTCAAAGCCAAACACTCTCACCCGACTATTTAATCTTAAAGCATACAGCCTTACCTAGCTGTCAAAACTGTTTTACCAAAACTTGTCTTAGATTCCAGGAGCCCCGCCAATCTGGCATGTGGAGCCTAGGGGAGCAAGTCAAAGCCAAACAGGCTCATCCGACTATTTAATCCTAAAACATATAGACCCATCTGGCCGCGAAGACTGATTTACCAAAACTTGTCTCAGATACCAGGAACCCTGTTAATCTAGCATTTGCAGCCTAGGGGAGCAAAACAAAGCCAAAAAGCCTCACCCGACTATTCAATTTTAACTCATTCAGCCACACCTGGAACTCAAAATTGCCTTACCAAAACTTGTCTCAGATACCAGGAACCCTGTTAATCCAGCATTTGCATCCTAGGGGCGCAAGTCAAAGCCAAACAGGCTCACCAAACTATTAAATCTTAAAACATAGAGCCCCATCTGGCCGCCAAAACTGACTTACCAAAACATGTCTTAGATACCAGGAACCCTGTTATTCCAGCATTTGCATCCTAGGGGCGCAAGTCAAAGCAAAATAGTCTCACCCGACTATTTAATCTTAAAGCATACAGCCTTACCTAGCTGTCAAAACTGTTTTACCAAAACTTGTCTCAGATACCCGGAACACTGTTAATGCAGCATTTGCATCCTAGGGGCGCATGTCAAAGCCAAACAGGTTCACCCGACTATTAAATCTTAAAACATATAGCCCCATCTGGCCGCCAAAACTGATTTACCAAAACTTGTCTTAAATACCAGGAACCCTGTTATTCCAGCATTTGCATCCTAGGGGCGCAAGTCAAAGCCAAACACGCTCACCCGACTATTTAATCTTAAAGCATACAGCCGTACCTAGCTGTCAAAACTGTTTTACCAAAACTTGTCATAGATTGCAGGAGCCCCGCCAATCTTGCATGTGGAGCCTAGGGGAGCAAGTCAAAGCCAAACAGGCTCACCCGACAATTTAATCTTAAAACATACAGACTTACATAGCTGCCAAAACTACTTTACCAAAACTTGCCTTAGAAACCAGGAGCCTTGTTAATCTAGCATTTGCAGCCTAGGGGCGCAAGTCAAAGCCAAACAGGCTCGCCCGACTATTAAATCTTAAAATATATAGCCCCATCTGGCCGCCAAAATTGATTTACCAAAACTTGTCTTAGATACCAGGAACCCTGTTATTCCAGCATTTGCATCCTAGGGGCGCATGTCAAAGCCAAACAGGTTCACCCGACTATTAAATCTTAAAACATATAGCCCCATCTGGCCGCCAAACTGATTTACCAAAACTTGTCTTAAATACCAGGAACCCTGTTATTCCAGCATTTGCATCCTAGGGGCGCAAGTCAAAGCCAAACACGCTCACCCGACTATTTAATCTTAAAGCATACAGCCGTACCTAGCTGTCAAAACTGTTTTACCAAAACTTGTCATAGATTGCAGGAGCCCCGCCAATCTTGCATGTGGAGCCTAGGGGAGCAAGTCAAAGCCAAACAGGCTCACCCGACAATTTAATCTTAAAACATACAGACTTACGTAGCTGCCAAAACTGCTTTACAAAAACTTGCCTTAGAAACCAGGAGCCCTGTTAATCTAGCATTTGCAGCCTAGGGGAGCAAGTCAAAGCAAAATAGTCTCACCCGACTATTAAGTCTTAACACAATTAGCCTCACCTGGAACTCAAAATTGCCTTACCAAAACTTGTTTCAGATACCAGGAACCCTGTTAATCCAGCATTTGCATCCTAGGGGCGCAACTCAAAGCCAAACAGGCTCAACCGACTATTTAATCTTAAAACATACAGCCTTGCCCAGCTGTCAAAACTGTTTTACCAAACCTTGTCTTAGATTCCAGGAGCCAAGCCAATCTGGCATGTGGAGCCTAAGGGAGCAAGGCAAAGCCAAACAGGCTCACCCGACAAGTTAATCTTAAAACATACAGCCTTGCCCAGCTGTCAAAACTGTTTTACCAAACCTTGTCTTAGATTCCAGGAGCCAAGCCAATCTGGCATGTACAGCCCAGGGGAGCAAGTCAAAGTTAACCAGGCTCATCCGACTATTTAATCCTAAAACATATAGCCCCACCTGGCCGCCAAAACTGATTTACCAAAACTTGTCTCAGATACCAGGAACCCTGTTATTCCAGCATTTGCATCCTAGGGGCGCAAGTCAAAGCAAAATAGTCTCACCCGACTATTTAATCTTAAAGCATACAGCCTTACCTAGCTGTCAAAAGTGTTTTACCAAAACTTGTCTCAGATACCCGGAACACTGTTAATGCAGCATTTGTATCCTAGGGGCGCATGTCAAAGCCAAACAGGTTCACCCGACTATTAAATCTTAAAACATATAGCCCCATCTGGCCGCCAAAACTGATTTACCAAAACTTGTCTCAGATTCCAGGAACCCTGGTTATCCATCATTTGCATCCTAGGGGCGCAAGTCAAAGCCAAACAGGCTCACCCGACTATTAAATCTTAAAACATATAGCCCCATCTGGCCGCCGAAACTGATTTACCAAAACTTGTCTTAGATACCAGGAACCCTGTTATTCCAGCATTTGCATCCTAGGGGCGCAAGTCAAAGCCAAACACGCCCATCCGACTACTTAATCTTAAAGCATACAACCTTACCTAGCTGTCAAAACTGTTTTACCAAAACTTGTCTTAGATTCCAGGAGCCCCGCCAATCTGGCATGTACAGCCTAGGGGAGCAAGTCAAAGCCAACCAGGGTCATCCGACTATTTAATCCTAAAACATATAGCCCCATCTGGCCGCCAAAACTGATTTACAAAACTTGTCTCAGATACCAGGAACCCTGTTAATCTAGCATTTGCAGCCTAGGGGAGCAAGAGAAAGCCAAATAACCTCACCCGACTATTAAATCTTAACACATTCAGCCTCACCTGGAACTCAAATCTGCTTTACCAAAACTTGTTTCAGATACCAAGAACCCTGTTTATCCAGCATTTGCATCCTAGGAGCGCATGTCAAAGCCAAACAGGCTCACCCGACTATTAAATCTTAAAACATGTAGCCCCATAGACGACAGAACTGATTTACCAAAACTTGTCTTAGATACCAGGAACCTTGTTATTCCAGCATTTGCATCCTAGGGGCGCAAGTCAAAGCCAAACACGCTCACCCGACTATTTAATCTTAACACATTCAGCCTCACCTGGAACTCAAAATTGCCTTACCAAAACTTGTTTCAGATACCAAGAACCCTGTTTATCCAGCATTTGCATCCTAGGAGCGCAAGTCAAAGCCAAACAGCCTTACCTAGCTGTCAAAACTGTTTTACCAAAACTTGTCTTAGATTCCAGGAGCCCCGCCAAGCTGGCATGTACAGCCTAGGGGAGCAAGTCAAAGTTAACCAGGCTCATCCGACTATTTAATCCTAAAACATATAGCCCCACCTGGCCGCCAAAACTGATTTACCAAAACTTGTCTCAGATACCAGGAACCCTGCTAATCTAGCATTTGCAGCCTAGGGGAGCAATACAAAGCCAAATAGCCTCACACGACTATGAAATCTTAACACATTCAGCCTCACCTGGAACTCAAAACTGCCTTACCAAAACTTGTTTCAGATACCAAGAACCCTGTTTATCCAGCATTTGCATCCTAGAAGCGCAAGTCAAAGCCAAACAGGCTCACCCGACTATTAAATCTTAAAACATGTAGCCCCATAGACGCCAAAACTGACTTACCAAAACATGTCTTAGATAACAGGAATCCTGTTATTCCAGCATTTGCATCCTAGGGGCGCAAGTCAAAGCAAAATAGTCTCACCCGACTATTTAATCTTAAAGCATACAGCCTTACCTAGCTGTCAAAACTGTTTTACCAAAACTTGTCTCAGATACCAGGAACACTGTTAATGCAGCATTTGAATCCTAGGGGCGCAAATCAAAGCCAAACAGGTTCAGCCGACTACTAAATCTTAAAACATATAGCCCCATCTGGCCGCCAAAACTGATTTACCAAAACTTGTCTTAGATACCAGGAACCCTGTTATTCCAGCATTTGCATCCTAGGGGCGCAAGTCAAAGCCAAACACGCTCACCCGACTATTTAATCTTAAAGCATACAGCCTTACCTAGCTGTCAAAACTGTTTTACCAAAACTTGTCTTAGATTCCAGGAGCCCCGCCAATCTGGCATGTGGAGCCTAGGGGAGCAAGTCAAAGCCAAACAGGCTCATCCAACTATTTAATCCTAAAACATATAGCCCCATCTGGCCGCCAAAACTGATTTACCAAAACTTGTCTCAGATACCAGGAACCCTATTAATCTAGCATTTGCAGCCTAGGGGAGCAAGACAAAGCCAAATAGCCTCACCCGACTATGAAATCTTAACACATTCAGCCTCACCTGGAACTCAAAATTGCCTTACCAAAACTTGTTTCAGATACCAAGAACCCTGTTTATCCAGCATTTGCACCCGAGGAGCGCAAGTCAAAGCCAAACAGGCTCACCCGACTATTGAATCTTAAAACATGTAGCCCCATAGACGCCAAAACTGATTTACCAAAACATGTCTTAGATACCAGGAACCCTGTTATTCCAGCATTTGCATCCTAGGGGCGCAAGTCAAAGCCAAACACTCTCACCCGACTATTTAATCTTAAAGCATACAGCCTTACCTAGCTGTCAAAACTGTTATACCAAAACTTGTCTTAGATTCCAGGAGCCCCGCCAATCTGGCATGTGGAGCCTAGGGGAGCAAGTCAAAGCCAAACAGGCTCATCCGACTATTTAATCCTAAAACATATAGACCCATCTGGCCGCGAAGACTGATTTACCAAAACTTGTCTCAGATACCAGGAACCCTGTCAATCTAGCATTTGCAGCCTAGGGGAGCAAAACAAATCAAAAAAACCTCACCCGACTATTAAATTTTAACTCATTCAGCCACACCTGGAACTCAAATTGCCTTACCAAAACTTGTCTCAGATACCAGGAACCCTGTTAATCCAGCATTTGCATCCTAGGGGCGCAAGTCAAAGCCAAACAGGCTCACCAAACTATTAAATCTTAAAACATATAGCCCCATCTGGCCGCCAAAACTGACTTACCAAAACATGTCTTAGATACCAGGAACCCTGTTATTCCAGCATTTGCATCCTAGGGGCGCAAGTCAAAGCAAAATAGTCTCACCCGACTATTTAATCTTAAAGCATACAGCCTTACCTAGCTGTCAAAACTGTTTTACCAAAACTTGTCTCAGATACCCGGAACACTGTTAATGCAGCATTTGCATCCTAGGGGCGCATGTCAAAGCCAAACAGGTTCACCCGACTATTAAATCTTAAAACATATAGCCCCATCTGGCCGCCAAAACTGATTTACCAAAACTTGTCTTAGATACCAGGAACCCTGTTATTCCAGCATTTGCATCCTAGGGGCGCAAGTCAAAGCCAAACACGCTCACCCGACTATTTAATCTTAAAGCATACAGCCTTACCTAGCTCTCAAAACTGTTTTACCAAAACTTGTCTTAGATTGCAGGAGCCCCGCCAATCTTGCATGTGGAGCCTAGGGGAGCAAGTCAAAGCCAAACAGGCTCACCCGACAATTTAATCTTAAAACATACAGACTTACGTAGCTGCCAAAACTGCTTTACCAAAACTTGCCTTAGAAACCAGGAGCCCTATTAATCTATCATTTGCAGCCTAGGAGAGCAAGTCAAAGCAAAATAGCCTCACCCGACTTTTAAATCTTAACACATTCAGCCTCACCTGGAACTCAAAATTGCCTTACTAAAACTTGTTTCAGATACCAGGAACCCTGTTAATCCAGAATTTGCATCCTAGGGGCGCAACTCAAAGCCAAACAGGCTCAACCGACTATTTAATCTTAAAACATACAGTCTTGCCCAGCTGTCAAAACTGTTTTACCAAACCTTGTCTTAGATTCCAGGAGCCAAGCCAATCTGGCATGTGGAGCCTAAGGGAGCAAGTCAAAGCCAATCAGGCTCACCCATCAATTTAATCTTAAAACATACAGACTTACGTAGTTGCCAAAGCTGCTTTACCAAAACTTGTCTCAGATACCAGGAACCCTGTTAATGCAGCATTTGTATCCTAGGGGCGCAAGTCAAAGCCAAACAGGCTCGCCCGACTATTAAATCTTAAAACATATAGCCCCATCTGGCCGCCAAAATTGATTTACCAAAACTTGTCTTAGATACCAGGAACCCTGTTATTCCAGCATTTGCATCCTAGGGGCGCAAGTCAAAGCCAAACACGCTCACCCGACTATTTAATCTTAAAGCATACAGCCTTACCTAGCTGTCAAAACTGATTTACCAAAACTTGTCTTAGATTCCAGGAGCCCCGCCAATCTGGCATGTGGAGCCTAGGGGAGCAAGTCAAAGCCAAACAGGCTCACCAGACAATTTAATCTTAAAACATACAGCCTTGCCCAGCTGTCAAAACTGTTTTACCAAACCTTGTCTTAGATTCCAGGAGCCAAGCCAATCTGGCATGTGGAGCCTAAGGGAGCAAGGCAAAGCCAAACAGGCTCACCCGACAATTTAATCTTAAAACATACAGACTTACGTAGTTGCCAAAGCTGCTTTACCAAAACTTGTCTCAGATACCAGGAACCCTGTTAATGCAGCATTTGCATCCTAGGGGCGCAAGTCAAAGCCAAACAGGCTCTCCCGACTACTAAATCTTAAAACATATAGCCCCATCTGGCCGCCAAAAATGATTTACCAAAACTTGTCTTAGATACCATGAACCCTGTTATTCCAGCATTTGCATTCTAGGGGCGCAAGTCAAAGCCAAACACGCTCACCCGACTATTTCATCTTAAAGCATACAGCCTTACCTAGCTGTCAAAACTGTTTTACCAAAACTTGTCTTAGATTCCAGGAGCCCCGCCAATCTGGCATGTGGAGCCTAGGGGAGCAAGTCAAAGCCAAACAGGCTCACCCGACAATTTAATTTTTAAACATACAGACTTACGTAGCTGCCAAAACTGCTTTACCAAAACTTGTCTCAGATACCAGGAACCCTGTTAATGCAGCATTTGTATCCTAGGGGCGCAAGTCAAAGCCAAACAGGCTCGCCCGACTATTAAATCTTAAAACATATAGCCCCATCTGGCCGCCAAAATTGATTTACCAAAACTTGTCTTAGATACCAGGAACCCTGTTATTCCAGCATTTGCATCCTAGGGGCGCAAGTCAAAGCCAAACACGCTCACCCGACTATTTAATCTTAAAGCATACAGCCTTACCTAGCTGTCAAAACTGATTTACCAAAACTTGTCTTAGATTCCAGGAGCCCCGCCAATCTGGCATGTGGAGCCTAGGGGAGCAAGTCAAAGCCAAACAGGCTCACCCGACAATTTAATCTTAAAACATACAGACTTACGTAGCTGCCAAAACTGCTTTACGAAAACTTGCGTTAGAAGCCAGGAGCCCTGTTAATCTAGCATTTGCAGCCTAGGGGAGCAAGTCAAAGCAAAATAGTCTCACCCGACTATTAAGTCTTAACACAATTAGCCTCACCTGGAACTCAAAATTGCCTTACCAAAACTTGTTTCAGATACCAGGAACCCTGTTAATCCAGCATTTGCATCCTAGGGGCGCAACTCAAAGCCAAACAGGCTCAACCGACTATTTAATCTTAAAACATACGGCCTTGCCTAGCTGTCAAAACTGTTTTACCAAACCTTGTCTTAGATTCCAGGAGCCAAGCCAATCTGGCATGTGGAGCCTAAGGGAGCAAGGCAAAGCCAAACAGGCTCACCCGACAATTTAATCTTAAAACATACAGCCTTGCCCAGTTGTCAAAACTGTTTTACCAAACCTTGTCTTAGATTCCAGGAGCCAAGCCAATCTGGCATGTGGAGCCTAAGGGAGCAAGGCAAAGCCAAACAGGCTCACCAGACAATTTAATCTTAAAACATACAGACTTACGTAGCTGCCAAAACTGCTTTACGAAAACTTGCCTTAGAAACCAGGAGCCCTGTTAATCTAGCATTTGCAGCCTAGGGGAGCAAGTCAAAGCAAAATAGTCTCACCCGACTATTAAGTCTTAACACAATTAGCCTCACCTGGAACTCAAAATTGCCTTACCAAAACTTGTTTCAGATACCAGGAACCCTGTTAATCCAGCATTTGCATCCTAGGGGCGCAAGTCAAAGCCAAACAGGCTCACCAAACTATTAAATCTTAAAACATATAGCCCCATCTGGCCGCCGAAACTGACTTACCAAAACATGTCCTAGATACCAGGAACCCTGTTATTCCAGCATTTGCATCCTAGGGGCGCAAGTCAAAGCAAAATAGTCTCACCCGACTATTTAATCTTAAAGCATACAGCCTTACCTAGCTGTCAAAACTGTTTTACCAAAACTTGTCTCAGATACCCGGAACACTGTTAATGCAGCATTTGCATCCTAGGGGCGCATGTCAAAGCTAAACAGGTTCACCCGACTATTAAATCTTAAAACATATAGCCCCATCTGGCCGCCAAAACTGATTTACCATAACTTGTCTTAGATACCAGGAACCCTGTTATTCCAGCATTTGCATCCTAGGGGCGCAAGTCAAAGCCAAACACGCTCACCCGACTATTTAATCTTAAAGCATACAGCCTTACCTAGCTGTCAAAACTGTTTTACCAAAACTTGTCTTAGATTGCAGGAGCCCCGCCAATCTTGCATGTGGAGCCTACTGGTGCAAGTCAAAGCCAAACAGGCTCACCCGACAATTTAATCTTAAAACATACAGACTTACGTAGCTGCCAAAACTGCTTTACGAAAACTTGCCTTAGAAGCCAGGAGCCCTGTTAATCTAGCATTTGCAGCCTAGGGGAGCAAGTCAAAGCAAAATAGTCTCACCCGACTATTAAGTCTTAACACAATTAGCCTCACCTGGAACTCAAAATTGCCTTACCAAAACTTGTTTCAGATACCAGGAACCCTGTTAATCCAGCATTTGCATCCTAGGGGCGCAACTCAAAGCCAAACAGGCTCAACCGACTATTTAATCTTAAAACATACAGCCTTGCCCAGCTGTCAAAACTGTTTTACCAAACCTTGACTTAGATTCCAGGAGCCAAGCCAATCTGGCATGTGGAGCCTAAGGGAGCAAGGCAAAGCCAAACAGGCTCACCCGACAATTTAATCTTAAAACATACAGCCTTGCCCAGTTGTCAAAACTGTTTTACCAAACCTTGTCTTAGATTCCAGGAGCCAAGCCAATCTGGCATGTGGAGCCTAAGGGAGCAAGGCAAAGCCAAACAGGCTCACCAGACAATTTAATCTTAAAACATACAGACTTACGTAGCTGCCAAAACTGCTTTACGAAAACTTGCCTTAGAAACCAGGAGCCCTGTTAATCTAGCATTTGCAGCCTAGGGGAGCAAGTCAAAGCAAAATAGTCTCACCCGACTATTAAGTCTTAACACAATTAGCCTCACCTGGAACTCAAAATTGCCTTACCAAAACTTGTTTCAGATACCAGGAACCCTGTTAATCCAGCATTTGCATCCTAGGGGCGCAAGTCAAAGCCAAACAGGCTCACCAAACTATTAAATCTTAAAACATATAGCCCCATCTGGCCGCCGAAACTGACTTACCAAAACATGTCTTAGATACCAGGAACCCTGTTATTCCAGCATTTGCATCCTAGGGGCGCAAGTCAAAGCAAAATAGTCTCACCCGACTATTTAATCTTAAAGCATACAGCCTTACCTAGCTGTCAAAACTGTTTTACCAAAACTTGTCTCAGATACCCGGAACACTGTTAATGCAGCATTTGCATCCTAGGGGCGCATGTCAAAGCCAAACAGGTTCACCCGACTATTAAATCTTAAAACATATAGCCCCATCTGGCCGCCAAAACTGATTTACCAAAACTTGTCTTAGATACCAGGAACCCTGTTATTCCAGCATTTGCATCCTAGGGGCGCAAGTCAAAGCCAAACACGCTCACCCGACTATTTAATCTTAAAGCATACAGCCTTACCTAGCTGTCAAAACTGTTTTACCAAAACTTGTCTTAGATTGCAGGAGCCCCGCCAATCTTGCATGTGGAGCCTACTGGAGCAAGTCAAAGCCAAACAGGCTCACCCGACAATTTAATCTTAAAACATACAGACTTACGTAGCTGCCAAAACTGCTTTACCAAAACTTGCCTTAGAAACCAGGAGCCCTATTAATCTGGCATTTGCAGCCTAGGGGAGCAAGTCAAAGCAAAATAGCCTCACCCGACTATTAAATCTTAACACATTCAGCCTCACCTGGAACTCAAAATTGCCTTACTAAAACTTGTTTCAGATACCAGGAACCCTGTTAATCCAGAATTTGCATCCTAGGGGCGCAACTCAAAGCCAAACAGGCTCAACCGACTATTTAATCTTAAAACATACAGTCTTGCCCAGCTGTCAAAACTGTTTTACCAAACCTTGTCTTAGATTCCAGGAGCCAAGCCAATCTGGCATGTGGAGCCTAAGGGAGCAAGTCAAAGCCAATCAGGCTCACCCATCAATTTAATCTTAAAACATACAGACTTACGTAGTTGCCAAAGCTGCTTTACCAAAACTTGTCTCAGATACCAGGAACCCTGTTAATGCAGCATTTGTATCCTAGGGGCGCAAGTCAAAGCCAAACAGGCTCGCCCGACTATTAAATCTTAAAACATATAGCCCCATCTGGCCGCCAAAATTGATTTACCAAAACTTGTCTTAGATACCAGGAACCCTGTTATTCCAGCATTTGCATCCTAGGGGCGCAAGTCAAAGCCAAACACGCTCACCCGACTATTTAATCTTAAAGCATACAGCCTTACCTAGCTGTCAAAACTGATTTACCAAAACTTGTCTTAGATTCCAGGAGCCCCGCCAATCTGGCATGTGGAGCCTAGGGGAGCAAGTCAAAGCCAAACAGGCTCACCAGACAATTTAATCTTAAAACATACAGCCTTGCCCAGCTGTCAAAACTGTTTTACCAAACCTTGTCTTAGATTCCAGGAGCCAAGCCAATCTGGCATGTGGAGCCTAAGGGAGCAAGGCAAAGCCAAACAGGCTCACCAGACAATTTAATCTTAAAACATACAGACTTACGTAGTTGCCAAAGCTGCTTTACCAAAACTTGTCTCAGATACCAGGAACCCTGTTAATGCAGCATTTGCATCCTAGGGGCGCAAGTCAAAGCCAAACAGGCTCTCCCGACTACTAAATCTTAAAACATATAGCCCCATCTGGCCGCCAAAAATGATTTACCAAAACTTGTCTTAGATACCATGAACCCTGTTATTCCAGCATTTGCATTCTAGGGGCGCAAGTCAAAGCCAAACACGCTCACCCGACTATTTCATCTTAAAGCATACAGCCTTACCTAGCTGTCAAAACTGTTTTACCAAAACTTGTCTTAGATTCCAGGAGCCCCGCCAATCTGGCATGTGGAGCCTAGGGGAGCAAGTCAAAGCCAAACAGGCTCACCCGACAATTTAATTTTTAAACATACAGACTTACGTAGCTGCCAAAACTGCTTTACCAAAACTTGTCTCAGATACCAGGAACCCTATTAATCTAGCATTTGCAGCCTAGGGGAGCAAGACAAAGCCAAATAGCCTCACCCGACTATGAAATCTTAACACATTCAGCCTCACCTGGAACTCAAAATTGCCTTACCAAAACTTGTTTCAGATACCAAGAACCCTGTTTATCCAGCATTTGCACCCGAGGAGCGCAAGTCAAAGCCAAACAGGCTCACCCGACTATTGAATCTTAAAACATGTAGCCCCATAGACGACAAAACTGATTGACCAAAACCTGTCTTACATACCAGGAACCCTGTTATTCCAGCATTTGCATCCTAGGGGCGCAAGTCAAAGCCAAACACTCTCACCCGACTATTTAATCTTAAAGCATACAGCCTTACCTAGCTGTCAAAACTGTTTTACCAAAACTTGTCTCAGATACCCGGAACACTATTAATGCAGCATTTGCATCCTAGGGGCGCATGTCAAAGCCAAACAGGTTCACCCGACTATTAAATCTTAAAACATATAGCCCCATCTGGCCGCCAAAACTGATTTACCAAAACTTGTCTTAGATACCAGGAACCCTGTTATTCCAGCATTTGCATCCTAGGGGCGCAAGTCAAAGCCAAACACGCTCACCCGACTATTTAATCTTAAAGCATACAGCCTTACCTAGCTGTCAAAACTGTTTTACCAAAACTTGTCTTAGATTGCAGGAGCCCCGCCAATCTTGCATGTGGAGCCTAGGGGAGCAAGTCAAAGCCAAACAGGCTCACCCGACAATTTAATCTTAAAACATACAGACTTAGTAGCTGCCAAAACTGCTTTACCAAAACTTGCCTTAGAAACCAGGAGCCCTGTTAATCTAGCATTTGCATCCTAGGGGAGCAAGTCAAAGCAAAATAGCCTCACCCGACTATTAAATCTTAACACATTCAGCCTCACCTGGAACTCAAAATTGCCTTACTAAAACTTGTTTCAGATACCAGGAACCCTGTTAATCCAGCATTTGCATCCTAGGGGCGCAACTCAAAGCCAAACAGGCTCAACCGACTATTTAATCTTAAAACATTCAGCCTTGCCCAGCTGTCAAAACTGTTTTACCAAACCTTGTCTTAGATTCCAGGAGCCAAGCCAATCTGGCATGTGGAGCCTAAGGGAGCAAGTCAAAGCCAATCAGGCTCATCCGACTATTTAATCTTAAAACATACAGACTTACGTAGTTGCCAAAGCTGCTTTACCAAAACTTGTCTCAGATACCAGGAACCCTGTTAATCTAGCATTTGCAGCCTAGGGGAGCAAAACAAAGCCAAAAAGCCTCACCCGACTATTAAATCTTAAAACATATAGCCCCATCTGGCCGCCAAAATTGATTTACCAAAACTTGTCTTAGATACCATGAACCCTGTTATTCCAGCATTTGCATCCTAGGGGCGCAAGTCAAAGCCAAACACGCTCACCCGACTATTTATTCTTAAAGCATACAGCCTTACCTAGCTGTCAAAACTGATTTACTAAAATTTGTCTTAGATTCCAGGAGTCCCGCCAATCTGGCATGTGGAGCCTAGGGGAGCAAGTCAAAGCCAAACAGGCTCACCCGACAATTTAATCTTAAAACATACAGACTTACGTAGCTGCCAAAACTGCTTTACGAAAACATGCCTTAAAAACCAGGAGCCCTGTTAATCCAGCATTTGCAGCCTAGGGGAGCAAGTCAAAGCAAAATAGTCTCACCCGACTATTAAGTCTTAACACAATTAGCCTCACCTGGAACTCAAAATTGCCTTACCAAAACTTGTTTCAGATACCAGGAACCCTGTTAATCCAGCATTTGCATCCTAGGGGCGCAACTCAAAGCCAAACAGGCTCAACCGACTATTTAATCTTAAAACATACAGCCTTGCCCAGCTGTCAAAACTGTTTTACCAAACCTTGTCTTAGATTCCAGGAGCCAAGCCAATCTGGCATGTGGAGCCTAAGGGAGCAAGGCAAAGCCAAACAGGCTCACCCGACAATTTAATCTTAAAACATACAGCCTTGCCCAGCTGTCAAAACTGTTTTACCAAACCTTGTCTTAGATTCCAGGAGCCAAGCCAATCTGGCATGTGGAGCCTAAGGGAGCAAGGCAAAGCCAAACAGGCTCACCAGACAATTTAATCTTAAAACATACAGACTGACGTAGTTGCCAAAGCTGCTTTACCAAAACTTGTCTCAGATACCAGGAACCCTGTTATTCCAGCATTTGCATTCTAGGGGCGCAAGTCAAAGCCAAACACGCTCACCCGACTATTTAATCTTAAAGCATACAGCCTTGCCCAGCTGTCAAAACTGTTTTACCAAACCTTGTTTTAGATTCCAGGAGACAAGCCAATCTGGCATGTGGAGCCTAAGGGAGCAAGGCAAAGCCAAACAGGCTCACCCGACTATTTAATCTTAAAACATACAGCCTTGCCCAGCTGTCAAAACTGTTTTACCAAACCTTGTCTTAGATTCCAGGAGCCAAGCCAATCTGGCATGTGGAGCCTAAGGGAGCAAGGCAAAGCCAAACAGGCTCACCCGACAATTTAATCTTAAAACATACAGCCTTGCCCAGCTGTCAAAACTGTTTTACCAAACCTTGTCTTAGATTCCAGGAGCCCCGCCAATCTGGCATGTGGAGCCTAAGGGAGCAAGGCAAAGCCAAACAGGCTCACCCGACAATTTAATCTTAAAACATACAGCCTTGCCCAGCTGTCAAAACTGTTTTACCAAACCTTGTCTTAGATTCCAGGAGCCCCGCCAATCTGGCATGTGGAGCCTAGGGGAACAAGTCAAAGCCAAACAGGCTCACCCGACAATTTAATCTTTAAACATACAGACTTACGTAGCTGCCAAAACTGCTTTACCAAAACTTGCCTTAGAAACCAGGAGCCCTGTTAATCTAGCATTTGCAGCCTAGGGGAGCAAGTCAAAGCAAAATAGCCTCACCCGACTATTAAATCTTAACACATTCAGCCTCACCTGGAACTCAAAATTGCCTTACTAAAACTTGTTTCAGATACCAGGAACCCTGTTAATCCAGAATTTGCATCCTAGGGGCGCAACTCAAAGCCAAACAGGCTCAACCGACTATTTAATCTTAAAACATACAGTCTTGCCCAGCTGTCAAAACTGTTTTACCAAACCTTGTCTTAGATTCCAGGAGCCAAGCCAATCTGGCAAGTGGAGCCTAAGGGAGCAAGTCAAAGCCAATCAGGCTCACCCATCAATTTAATCTTAAAACATACAGACTTACGTAGTTGCCAAAGCTGCTTTACCAAAACTTGTCTCAGATACCAGGAACCCTGTTAATGCAGCATTTGTATCCTAGGGGCGCAAGTCAAAGCCAAACAGGCTCGCCCGACTATTAAATCTTAAAACATATAGCCCCATCTGGCCGCCAAAATTGATTTACCAAAACTTGTCTTAGATACCAGGAACCCTGTTATTCCAGCATATGCATTCTAGGGGCGCAAGTCAAAGCCAAATACGCTCACCCGACTATTTAATCTTAAAGCATACAGCCTTACCTAGCTGTCAAAACTGATTTACCAAAACTTGTCTTAGATTCCAGGAGCCCCGCCAATCTGGCATGTGGAGCCTAGGGGAGCAAGTCAAAGCCAAACAGGCTCACCCGACAATTTAATCTTTAAACATACAGACTTACGTAGCTGCCAAAACTGCTTCACGAAAACTTGCCTTAGAAGCCAGGAGCCCTGTTAATCTAGCATTTGCAGCCTAGGGGAGCAAGTCAAAGCAAAATAGTCTCACCCGACTATTAAGTCTTAACACAATTAGCCTCACCTGGAACTCAAAATTGCCTTACCAAAACTTGTTTCAGATACCAGGAACCCTGTTAATCCAGCATTTGCATCCTAGGGGCGCAACTCAAAGCCAAACAGGCTCAACCGACTATTTAATCTTAAAACATACAGCCTTGCCCAGCTGTCAAAACTGTTTTACCATACCTTGTCTTAGATTCCAGGAGCCAAGCCAATCTGGCATGTGGAGCCTAAGGGAGCAAGGCAAAGCCAAACAGGCTCACCCGACAATTTAATCTTAAAACATACAGCCTTGCCCAGCTGTCAAAACTGTTTTACCAAACCTTGTCTTAGATTCCAGGAGCCAAGCCAATCTGGCATGTGGAGCCTAAGGGAGCAAGGCAAAGCCAAACAGGCTCACCAGACAATTTAATCTTAAAACATACAGACTTACGTAGTTGCCAAAGCTGCTTTACCAAAACTTGTCTCAGATACCAGGAACCCTGTTAATGCAGCATTTGCATCCTAGGGGCGCAAGTCAAACCCAAACAGGCTCTCCCGACTACTAAATCTTAAAACATATAGACCCATCTGGCCGCCAAAAATGATTTACCAAAACTTGTCTTAGATACCATGAACCCTGTTATTCCAGCATTTGCATTCTAGGGGCGCAAGTCAAAGCCAAACACGCTCACCCGACTATTTAATCTTAAAGCATACAGCCTTACCTAGCTGTCAAAACTGTTTTACCAAAACTTGTCTTAGATTCCAGGAGCCCCGCCAATCTGGCATGTGGAGCCTAGGGGAACAAGTCAAAGCCAAACAGGCTCACCCGACAATTTAATCTTTAAACATACAGACTTACGTAGCTGCCAAAACTGCTTTACCAAAACTTGCCTTAGAAACCAGGAGCCCTGTTAATCTAGCATTTGCAGGCTAGGGGAGCAAGTCAAAGCAAAATAGCCTCACCCGACTATTAAGTCTTAACACATTCAGCCTCACCTGGAACTCAAAATTGTTTCAGATACCAGGAACCCTGTTGATGCAGCATTTGTATCCTAGGGGCGCAAGTCAAAGCCAAACAGGCTCACCCGACAATTTAATCTTTAAACATACAGACTTACGTAGCTGCCAAAACTGCTTTACCAAAACTTGCCTTAGAAACCAGGAGCCCTGTTAATCTAGCATTTGCAGCCTAAGGGAGCAAGGCAAAGCCAAACAGGCTCACCCGACAATTTAATCTTAAAACATACAGCCTTGCCCAGCTGTCAAAACTGTTTTACCAAAACTTGTCTTAGATTCCAGGAGCCCCGCCAATCTGGCATGTGGAGCCTAGGGGAACAAGTCAAAGCCAAACAGGCTCACCCGACAATTTAATCTTTAAACATACAGACTTACGTAGCTGCCAAAACTGCTTTACCAAAACTTGCCTTAGAAACCAGGAGCCCTGTTAATCTAGCATTTGCAGCCTAGGGGAGCAAGTCAAAGCAAAATAGCCTCACCCGACTATTAAGTCTTAACACATTCAGCCTCACCTGGAACTCAAAATTGCCTTACTAAAACTTGTTTCAGATACCAGGAACCCTGTTAATCCAGAATTTGCATCCTAGGGGCGCAACTCAAAGCCAAACAGGCTCAACCGACTATTTAATCTTAAAACATACAGTCTTGCCCAGCTGTCAAAACTGTTTTACCAAACCTTGTCTTAGATTCCAGGAGCCAAGCCAATCTGGCAAGTGGAGCCTAAGGGAGCAAGTCAAAGCCAATCAGGCTCACCCATCAATTTAATCTTAAAACATACAGACTTACGTAGTTGCCAAAGCTGCTTTACCAAAACTTGTCTCAGATACCAGGAACCCTGTTAATGCAGCATTTGTATCCTAGGGGCGCAAGTCAAAGCCAAACAGGCTCGCCCGACTATTAAATCTTAAAACATATAGCCCCATCTGGCCGCCAAAATTGATTTACCAAAACTTGTCTTAGATACCAGGAACCCTGTTATTCCAGCATTTGCATCCTAGGGGCGCAAGTCAAAGCCAAACAGGCTCACCCGACAATTTAATCTTAAAGCATACAGCCTTACCTAGCTGTCAAAACTGATTTACCAAAACTTGTCTTAGATTCCAGGAGCCAAGCCAATCTGGCATGTGGAGCCTAAGGGAGCAAGGCAAAGCCAAACAGGCTCACCAGACAATTTAATCTTAAAGCATACAGACTTACGTAGTTGCCAAAGCTGCTTTACCAAAACTTGTCTCATATACCAGGAACCCTGTTAATGCAGCATTTGCATCCTAGGGGCGCAAGTCAAACCCAAACAGGCTCTCCCGACTACTAAATCTTAAAACATATAGCCCCATCTGTCCGCCAAAAATGATTTACCAAAACTTGTCTTAGATACCATGAACCCTGTTATTCCAGCATTTGCATTCTAGTGGCGCAAGTCAAAGCCAAACACGCTCACCCGACTATTTAATCTTAAAGCATACAGCCTTACCTAGCTGTCAAAACTGTTTTACCAAAACTTGTCTTAGATTCCAGGAGCCCCGCCAATCTGGCATGTGGAGCCTAGGGGAACAAGTCAAAGCCAAACAGGCTCACCCGACAATTTAATCTTTAAACATACAGACTTACGTAGCTGCCAAAACTGCTTTACCAAAACTTGCCTTAGAAACCAGGAGCCCTGTTAATCTAGCATTTGCAGCCTGGGGGAGCAAGTCAAAGCAAAATAGTCTCACCCGACTATTAAGTCTTAACACATTCAGCCTCACCTGGAACTCAAAATTGTTTCAGATACCAGGAACCCTGTTGATGCAGCATTTGCACCTAGGGGAGAAGCAAAGCCAAACAGGCTCACCGACTATTAATCTTAAACATACAGCCTCTGCTGTCAAAAATGATTTACCAAACCTTGTCTTAGATACCAGGAGCCAGTAATTGGCATGTGGAGCCTAAGGGAGCAAGCAAAGCCAAACAGCTGACCCGACAATTTAATCTTAAAACATACAGCCTTGCCCAGCTGTCAAAACTGTTTTACCAAACTTGTCTTAGATTCCAGGAGCAAGCCAATCTGGCATGTGAGCCTAAGGGAGCAAGCAAAGCCAAACAGGCTCACCAGACAATTAATCTTAAAACATACAGACTACGTAGACTCAAAGCTGCTTACCAAAACTTGTCTCAGATACCAGGAACCCTGTTAATCCAGCATTTGCATCCTAGGGGCGCAACTCAAACCCAAACAGGCTCTCCCGACTACTAAATCTTAAAACATATAGCCCCATCTGTCCGCCAAAAATGATTTACCAAAACTTGTCTTAGATACCATGAACCCTGTTATTCCAGCATTTGCATTCTAGGGGCGCAAGTCAAAGCCAAACACGCTCACCCGACTATTTAATCTTAAAGCATACAGCCTTACCTAGCTGTCAAAACTGTTTTACCAAAACTTGTCTTAGATTCCAGGAGCCCCGCCAATCTGGCATGTGGAGCCTAGGGGAACAAGTCAAAGCCAAACAGGCTCACCCGACAATTTAATCTTTAAACATACAGACTTACGTAGCTGCCAAAACTGCTTTACCAAAACTTGCCTTAGAAACCAGGAGCCCTGTTAATCTAGCATTTGCAGCCTGGGGGAGCAAGTCAAAGCAAAATAGTCTCACCCGACTATTAAGTCTTAACACATTCAGCCTCACCTGGAACTCAAAATTGTTTCAGATACCAGGAACCCTGTTGATGCAGCATTTGCAGCCTAGGGGAGGAAGACAAAGCCAAACAGGCTCTCCCGACTATTAAATCTTAAACATATAGCCCAATCTGGCCGCCAAAAATGATTTACCAAAACTTGTCTTAGATACCAGGAACCCTGTTATTGCAGCATTTGCATCCTAGGGGCGCAAGTCAAAGCCAAGCATGCTGACCCGACTATTTAATCTTAAAGCATACAGCCTTACCTAGCTGTCAAAACTGTTTTACCAAAATTTGTCTTAGATTCCAGGAGCACCGCCATTCTGGCATGTGCAGCCTAGTGGAGCAAGTCAAAGCCAAACAGGCTCATCCGACTATTAAGTCTTAAAACATTCAGCATCACCTGGAACTCTAAATTGCCATACCAAAACTTTTTTCAGATTCCAGGAACAATGTTAATCCAGCATTTGCATCCTAGGGGCGCAAGTTAAGGCCAAATAGGCTCAACCGACTATTTAATCTTAAAACATACAGTCTTGCCCAGCTGCCAGAACTGTTTTTCCAAACCTTGTCTTAGATTCCAGGAGCCCCGCCAATCTGGCATGTGGAGCCTAGGGGAGCAAGTCAAAACCAAACAGGCTCACCCGAGAATTTAATCTTAAAACACACAGCCCCATCTGGCTCCCAAAACTGCTTTACCAAAACTTGCCTTAGAAACCAGGAGCCCTGTTAATCTAGCATTTGCAGCCTAGGGGAGCAAGTCAAAGCAAAATAGTCTCACCCGACTATTAAGTCTGAACACATTCAGCCTCACCTGGAACTCAGAATTGCCTTACCAAAACTTGTCTCAGATTCCAGGAACCCTGGTTATTCAGCATTTGCATCCTAGGGGCGCAAGTCAAAGCCAAACAGGCTCTCCCGACAATTTAATCTTAAAACATACAGACTTACGTAGTTGCCAAAACTGCTTTACCAAAACTTGCCTTAGAAACCAGGAGCCCTGTTAATCTAGCATTTGCAGCCTAGGGGAGCAAGTCAAAGCAAAATAGTCTCACCCGACTATTAAGTCTTAACACATTCAGCCTCACCTGGAACTCAAAATTGCCTTACCAAAACTTGTTTCAGATACCAGGAACCCTGTTAATCCAGCATTTGCATCCTAGGGGCGCAACTCAAAGCCAAACAGGCTCAACCGACTATTTAATCTAAAAACATACAGTCTTGCCCAGCTGTCAAAACTGTTTTACCAAACCTTGTCTTAGATTGCAGGAGCCAAGCCAATCTGGCATGTGGAGCCTAAGGGAGCAAGTCAAAGCCAAACAGGCTCACCCGACAATTTAATCTTAAAACATACAGACTTACGTAGTTGCCAAAGCTGCTTTACCAAAACTTGTCTCAGATACCAGGAACCCTGTTAATGCTGCATTTGCATCCTAAGGGCGCAAGTCAAAGCCAAACAGGCTCTCCCGACTATTAAATCTTAAAACATATAGCACCATCTGGCCGCCAAAAATGATTTACCAAAACTTGTCTTAGATACCAGGAACCCTGTTATTCCAGCATTTGCATCCTAGGGGCGCAAGTCAAAGCCAAACACGCTCACCCGACTATTTAATCTTAAAGCATACAGCCTTACCTAGCTGTCAAAACTGATTTACCAAAACTTGTCTTAGATTCCAGGAGCCCCGCCAATCTGGCATGTGGAGCCTAGGGGAGCAAGTTTAAGCCAAACAGGCTCACCCGACAATTTAATCTTTAAACATACAGACTTACGTAGCTGCCAAAACTGCTTCACGAAAACTTGCCTTAGAAGCCAGGAGCCCTGTTAATCTAGCATTTGCAGCCTAGGGGAGCAAGTCAAAGCAAAATAGTCTCACCCGACTATTAAGTCTTAACACAATTAGCCTCACCTGGAACTCAAAATTGCCTTACCAAAACTTGTTTCAGATACCAGGAACCCTGTTAATCCAGCATTTGCATCCTAGGGGCGCTACTCAACGCCAAACAGGCTCAACCGACTATTTAATCTTAAAACATACAGCCTTGCCCAGCTGTCAAAACTGTTTTACCAAACCTTGTCTTAGATTCCAGGAGCCAAGCCAATCTGGCATGTGGAGCCTAAGGGAGCAAGGCAAAGCCAAACAGGCTCACCCGACAATTTAATCTTAAAACATACAGTTACTTACGTAGCTGCCAAAACTGCTTTACCAAAACTTGCCTTAGAAACCAGGAGCCCCTGTTAATCTAGCATTTGCAGCCTAGGGGAGCAAGTCAAAGCCAAATAGTCTCACCCGACTATTAAGTCTTAACACAATTAGCCTCACCTGGAACTCAAAATTGCCTTACCAAAACTTGTTTCAGATACCAGGAACCCTGTTAATCCAGCATTTGCATCCTAGGGGCGCAACTCAAAGCCAAACAGGCTCAACCGACTATTTAATCTTAAAACATACAGCCTTGCCCAGCTGTCAAAACTGTTTTACCAAACCTTGTCTTAGATTCCAGGAGCCAAGCCAATCTGGCATGTGGAGCCTAAGGGAGCAAGGCAAAGCCAAACAGGCTCACCCGACAATTTAATCTTAAAACATACAGCCTTGCCCAGCTGTCAAAACTGTTTTACCAAACCTTGTCTTAGATTCCAGGAGCCAAGCCAATCTGGCATGTGGAGCCTAAGGGAGCAAGGCAAAGCCAAACAGGCTCACCAGACAATTTAATCTTAAAGCATACAGACTTACGTAGTTGCCAAAGCTGCTTTACCAAAACTTGTCTCATATACCAGGAACCCTGTTAATGCAGCATTTGCATCCTAGGGGCGCAAGTCAAACCCAAACAGGCTCTCCCGACTACTAAATCTTAAAACATATAGCCCCATCTGTCCGCCAAAAATGATTTACCAAAACTTGTCTTAGATACCAGGAACCCTGTTATTCCAGCATTTGCATTCTAGGGGCGCAAGTCAAAGCCAAACACGCTCACCCGACTATTTAATCTTAAAGCATACAGCCTTACCTAGCTGCCAAAACTGTTTTACCAAAACTTATCTTAGATTCCAGGAGCCCCGCCAATCTGGCATGTGGAGCCTAGGGGAACAAGTCAAAGCCAAACAGGCTCACCCGACAATTTAATCTTTAAACATACAGACTTACGTAGCTGCCAAAACTGCTTTACCAAAACTTGCCTTAGAAACCAGGAGCCCTGTTAATCTAGCATTTGCAGCCTGGGGGAGCAAGTCAAAGCAAAATAGTCTCACCCGACTATTAAGTCTTAACACATTTAGCCTCACCTGGAACTCAAAATTGCCTTACCAAAATTGTTTCAGATACCAGGAACCCTGTTGATGCAGCATTTGCAGCCTAGGGGAGGAAGACAAAGCCAAACAGGCTCTCCCGACTATTAAATCTTAAAACATATAGCCCAATCTGGCTGCCAAAAATGATTTACCAAAACTTGTCTTAGATACCAGGAACCCTGTTATTGCAGCATTTGCATCCTAGGGGCGCAAGTCAAAGCCAAGCATGCTGACCCGACTATTTAATCTTAAAGCATACAGCCTTACCTAGCTGTCAAAACTGTTTTACCAAAATTTGTCTTAGATTCCAGGAGCCCCGTTAATCTGGCATGTGCAGCCTAGTGGAGCAAGTCAAAGCCAAACAGGCTCATCCGACTATTAAGTCTTAAAACATTCAGCATCACCTGGAACTCAAAATTGCCATACCAAAACTTGTTTCAGATTCCAGGAACAATGTTAATCCAGCATTTGCATCCTAGGGGCGCAAGTTAAGGCCAAATAGGCTCAACCGACTATTTAATCTTAAAACATACAGTCTTGCCCAGCTGCCAGAACTGTTTTTCCAAACCTTGTCTTAGATTCCAGGAGCCCCGCCAATCTGGCATGTGGAGCCTAGGGGAGCAAGTCAAAACCAAACAGGCTCACCCGAGAATTTAATCTTAAAACACACAGCCCCATCTGGCTCCCAAAACTGCTTTACCAAAACTTGCCTTAGAAACCAGGAGCCCTGTTAATCTAGCATTTGCAGCCTAGGGGAGCAAGTCAAAGCAAAATAGTCTCACCCGACTATTAAGTCTGAACACATTCAGCCTCACCTGGAACTCAAAATTGCCTTACCAAAACTTGTCTCAGATTCCAGGAACCCTGGTAATCCAGCATTTGCATCCTAGGGGCGCAAGTCAAAGCCAAACAGGCTCTCCCGACAATTTAATCTTAAAACATACAGACTTGCCCAGCTGTCAAAACTGTTTTACCAAACCTTGTCTTAATTCCAGGAGCCAAGCCAATCTGGCATGTGGAGCCTAAGGGAGCAAGTCAAAGCCAAACAGTAGTTGCCAAAGCTGCTTTACCAAAACTTGCCTTAGAAACCAGGAGCCCTGTTAATCTAGCATTTGCAGCCTAGGGGAGCAAGTCAAAGCAAAATAGTCCAACAAAGCCAAACAGGCTCACCCGACTATTAAGTCTTAAAACATTCAGCCTCACCTGGAACTCAAAATTGCCTTACCAAAACTTGTTTCAGATACCAGGAACCCTGTTAATCCAGCATTTGCATCCTAGGGGCGCAACTCAAAGCCAAACAGGCTCAACCGACTATTTAATCTTAAAACATACAGCCTTACCTAGCTGTCAAAACTGTTTTACCAAACCTTGTCTTAGATTCCAGGAGCCAAGCCAATCTGGCATGTGGAGCCTAGGGGAGCAAGTCAAAGCCAATCAGGCTCACCCAACAATTTAATCTTAAAACATACAGACTTACGTAGTTGCCAAAGCTGCTTTACCAAAACTTGTCTCAGAAACCAGGAACCCTGTTAATGCAGCATTTGTAGCCTAGGGGAGCAAGTCAAAGCCAAATAGGCTCGCCCGACTACTAAGTCTTAAAACAAATAGCCTCATCTGGAACTCAAAATTGACTTACCAAAACTTGTCTCAGATACCAGGAACCCTGTTATTCCAGCATTTGCATCCTAGGGGCGCAACTCAAAGCCAAACACGCTCAACCGACTATTTAATCTTAAAGCATACAGCCTTACCCAGCTGTCAAAACTGATTTACCAAACCTTGTCTTAGATTCCAGGAGCCCCGCCAATCTGGCATGTGGAGCCTAAGGGAGCAAGTCAAAGCCAAACAGGCTCACCCGACAATTTAATCTTAAAACATCGACTCACAAAACTTGCCTTAGAAACCAGGAGCCCTGTTAATCGTAGCATTTGCAGCCTAGGGGAGCAAGTCAAAGCAAAAATACCAAAACTTGTCTTAGATACCAGGAGCCCTGTTAATCAGGCATTTGCAGCCTAGGGGAGCAAGTCAAAGCCAAACAGGCTCATCCCGACTATTAAGTCTTAAAACATATCAGCCTCACCTGGCAACTCAAAATTGCCTTACCAAAACTTGTCTTCAGATTCCAGGAACCATGTTAATCCAGCATTGGCATCCTAGGGGCGCAAGTCAAAGCCAAACAGGCTCACCCGACTATTTAATCTTAAAACATACAGCCTTGCCCAGCTGTCAAAACTGTTTTACCAAACCTTGTCTTAGATTCCAGGAGCCAAGCCAATCTGGCATGTGGAGCCTAGGGGAGCAAGGCAAAGCCAAACAGGCTCACCCGACAATTTAATCTTAAAACATACAGACTTACGTAGCTGCCAAAACTGCTTTACGAAAACTTGCCTTAGAAACCAGGAGCCCTGTTAATCTAGCATTTGCAGCCTATGGGAGCAAGTCAAAGCAAAATAGTCTCGCCCAACTATTAAGTCTTAACACAATTAGCCTCACCTGGAACTCAAAATTGCCTTACCAAAACTTGTTTCAGATACCAGGAACCCTGTTAATCCAGCATTTGCATCCTAGGGGCGCAACTCAAAGCCAAACAGGCTCAACCGACTATTTAATCTTAAAACATACAGTCTTGCCCAGCTGTCAAAACTGTTTTACCAAACCTTGTCTTACATTCCAGGAGCCAAGCCAATCTGGCATGTGGAGCCTAAGGGAGCAAGTCAAAGCCAAACAGTAGTTGCCAAAGCTGTTTTCCAAAACTTGCCTTAGAAACCAGGAGCCCTGTTAATCTAAGCATTTGCAGCCTAGGGCAGCAAGTCAAAGCAAAAATAGCAAAATTTGTCTTAGATTCCAGGAGCTCCGCCAATCTGGCATGTGGAGCCTAGGGGAGCAAGTCAAAGCCAAACAGGCTCACCCGACTAATAAGTCTTAAAACATTCAGCCTCACCTGGAACTCAAAATTGCCATACCAAAACTTGTCTCAGATTCCAGGAACACTGTTAATCCAGCATTTGCATCCTAGGGGCGCAAGTCAAAGCCAAATAGGCTCAACCGACTATTTAATCTTAAAACATACAGTCTTGCCCAGCTGCCAGAACTGTTTTTCCAAATTTTGTCTTAGATTCCAGGAGCCCCGCCAATCTGGCATGTGGAGCCTAGGGGAGCAAGTCAAAACTAAACAGGCTCACCCGAGAATTTAATCTTAAAACATACAGCCCCATCTGGCTGCCAAAACTGGTTTACCAAAACTTGCCTTAGAAACCAGGAGTCCTGTTAATCTAGCATTTGCAGCCTAGGGGAGCAAGTCAAAGCAAAATAGTCTCACCCGACTATTAAGTCTGAACACATTCAGCCTCACCTGGAACTCAGAATTGCCTTACCAAAACTTGTCTCAGATTCCAGGTACCCTGGTTATCCAGCATTTGCATCCTAGGGGCGCAAGTCAAAGTCAAACAGGCTCACCCGACAATTTAATCTTAAAACATACAGACTTACGTAGTTGCCAAAGCTGCTTTAACAAAACTTGTCTCAGATACCAGGAACCCTGTTAATGCAGCATTTGCATCCTAGGGGCGCAAGTCAAAGCCAAACAGGCTCTCCGGACTATTAATTCTTAAAACATATAGCACCATCTGGCCGCCAAAAATGATTTACCAAAACTTGTCTTAGATACCAGGAACCCTGTTATTCCAGCATTTGCATCCTAGGGGCGCAAGTCAAAGCCCAACAAGCGTCCCCGGCTATTTAAACTTAAAGCATACAGCCTTACCTAGCTGTCAAAACTGTTTTACCAAAACTTGTCTTAGATTCCAGGAGCCCCGCCAATCTGGCATGTGGAGCCTAGGGGAGCAAGTCAAAGCCAAACAGGCTCACCCGACAGTTTAATCTTAAAACATACAGACTTACGTAGCTGCCAAAATTGCTTTACCAAAACTTGCCTTAGAAACCAGGAGCCCTGTTAAGCCATCATTTGCAGGCTATGGGAGCAAGTCAAAGCAAAATAGTCTCGCCCAACTATTAAGTCTTAACACATTCAGCCTCACCTTGTACTCAAAATTGCCTTACCAAAACTTGTTTCAGATACCAGGAACCCTGTTAATGCAGCATTTGCATCCTAGGGGCGCAACTCAAAGCCAAACAGGCTCTCCCGACTATTAAATCTTAAAACATATAGCACCATCTGGCCGCCATAAATGATTTACCAAAACTTGTCTTAGATACCAGGAACCCTGTTAATCCAGCATTTGCATCCTAGGGGCGCAACTCAAAGCCAAACAGGCTCAACCGACTATTTAATCTTAAAACATATAGTCTTGCCCTGCTGTCAAAACTGTTTTACCAAACCTTGTCTTAGATTCCAGGACCCAAGCCAATCTGGCATGTGGAGCCTAAGGGAGGAAGTCAAAGCCAAACAGGCTCACCCGACAATTTAATCTTAAAACATACAGACTTACGTAGTTGCCAAAGCTGCTTTACCAAAACTTGTCTCAGATACCAGGAACCCTGTTAATGCAGCATTTGCATCCTAGGGGCGCAAGTCAAAGCCAAACAGGCTCTCCCTACTATTAAATCTTCAAACATATAGCCCCATCTGGCCGCCAAAAATGATTTACCAAAACTTGTCTTAGATACCAGGAACCCTGTTATTCCAGCATTTGCATCCTAGGGGCGCAAGTCAAAGCCAAGCATGCTCACCCGACTATTTAATCTAAAAGCATACAGCCTTACCTAGCTGTCAAAACTGTTTTACCAAAATTTGTCTTAGATTCCAGGAGCCCCGCCAATCTGGCATGTGGAGCCTAGGGGAGCAAGTCAAAGCCAAACAGGCTCACCCGACAGTTTAATCTTAAAACATACAGACTTACGTAGCTGCCAAAATTGCTTTACCAAAACTTGCCTTAGAAACCAGGAGCCCTGTGAGGCCAGCATTTGCAGCCTATGGGAGCAAGTCAAAGCAAAATAGTCTCGCCCAACTATTAAGTCTTAACACATTCAGCCTCACCTGGTACTCAAAATTGCCTTACCAAAACTTGTTTCAGATACCAGGAACCCTGTTAATCCAGCATTTGCATCCTAGGGGCGCAAGTCAAAGCCAAACAGGCTCTCCCGACTATTAAATCTTAAAACATATAGCACCATCTGGCCGCCATAAATGATTTACCAAAACTTGTCTTAGATACCAGGAACCCTGTTAATCCAGCATTTGCATCCTAGGGGCGCAACTCAAAGCCAAACAGGCTCAACCGACTATTTAATCTTAAAACATACAGTCTTGCCCTGCTGTCAAAACTGTTTTACCAAACCTTGTCTTAGATTCCAGTACCCAAGCCAATCTGGCATGTGGAGCCTAAGGGAGGAAGTCAAAGCCAAACAGGCGCACCCGACAATTTAATCTTAAAACATACAGACTTACGTAGTTGCCAAAGCTGCTTTACCAAAACTTGTCTCAGATACCAGGAACCCTGTTAATGCAGCATTTGCATCCTAGGGGCGCAAGTCAAAGCCAAACAGGCTCTCCCTACTATTAAATCTTCAAACATATAGCCCCATCTGGCCGCCAAAAATGATTTACCAAAACTTGTCTTAGATACCAGGAACCCTGTTAATCCAGCATTTGCATCCTAGGGGCGCAAGTCAAAGCCAAGCATGCTCACCCGACTATTTAGTCTTAAAGCATACAGCCTTACCTAGCTGTCAAAACTGTTTTACCAAAATTTGTCTTAGATTCCAGGAGCACCGCCAATCTGGCATGTGCAGCCTAGTGGAGCAAGTCAAAGCCAAACAGGCTCATCCGACTATTAAGTCTTAAAACATTCAGCCTCACCTGGAACTCAAAATTGCCATACCAAAACTTGTTTCAGATACCAGGAACAATGTTAATCCAGCATTTGCATCCTAGGGGCGCAACTCAAAGCCAAACAGGCTCAACCGACTATTTAATCTTAAAACATACAGTCTTGCCCAGCTGCCAAAACTGTTTTTCCAAACCTTGTCTAAGATCCAGGAGCCCCGCCAATCTGGCATGTGGAGCCTAGGGGAGCAAGTCAAAACCAAACAGGCTCACCCGAGAATTTAATCTTAAAACAGACAGCCCCATCTGGCTGCCAAAACTGCTTTACCAAAACTTGCGTTAGAAACAAGTAGCCCTGTTAATCTAGCATTTGCAGCCTAGGGGAGCAAGTCAAAGCAAAATACTCTCACCCGACTATTAAGTCTGAACACATTCAGCCTCACCTGGAACTCAGAATTGCCTTACCAAAACTTGTCTTAGATACCAGGAACCCTGTTAATGCAGCATTTGCATCCTAGGGGCGCAAGTCAAAGCCAAACAGGCTCTCCCGACTATTAAATCTTAAAACATATAGCCCCATCTGGCCGCCAAAAATGATTTACCAAAACTTGTCTTAGATGCCAGGAACCCTGTTAATCCAGCATTTGCATCCTAGGGGCGCAACGCAAAGCCAAACAGGCTCAACCGACTATTTAATCTTAAAACATACAGTCTTGCCCAGCTGTCAAAACTGTTTTACCAAACCTTGTCTTAGATTCCAGGAGCCAAGCCAATCTGGCAATGGAGCCTAAGGGAGCAAGTCAAAGCCAATCAGGCTCACCCATCAATTTAATCTTAAAACATACAGACTTACGTAGTTGCCAAAGCTGCTTTACCAAAACTTTTCTCAGATACCAGGAACCCTGTTAATGCAGCATTTGTATCCTAGGCGCGCAAGTCAAAGCCAAACAGGCTCGCCCGACTTTTAAATCTTAAAACATATAGCCCCATCTGGCCGCCAAAATTGATTTACCAAAACTTGTCTTAGATACCAGGAACCCTGTTATTCCAGCATTTGCATCCTAGGGGCGCAAGTCAAAGCCAAACACGCTCACCCGACTATTTAATCTTAAAGCATACAGCGTTACCTAGCTGTCAAAACTGATTTACCAAAACTTGTCTTAGATTCCAGGAGCCCCGCCAATCTGGCATGTGGAGCCTAGGGAGCAAGTCAAAGCCAAACAGGCTCACCCGACAATTTAATCTTAAAACATACAGACTTACGTAGCTGCCAAAACTGCTTTACGAAAACTTGCCTTAGAAATCAGGAGCACTGTTAATCTAGCATTTGCAGCCTATGGGAGCAAGTCAAAGCAAAATAGTCTCGCCCAACTATTAAGTCTTAACACAATTAGCCTCACCTGGAACTCAAAATTGCCTTACCAAAACTTGTTCCAGATACCATGAACCCTGTTATTCCAGCATTTGCATTCTAGGGGCGCAAGTCAAAGCCAAACACGCTCACCCGACTATTTAATCTTAAAGCATACATCCTAACCTAGCTGTCAAAACTGTTTTACCAAAACTTGTCTTAGATTCCAGGAGCCAAGCCAATCTGGCATGTGGAGCCTAGGGGAGCAAGTCAAAGCCAAACAGGCTCACCCGACAATTTAATCTTAAAACAGACAGCCCCATCTGGCTGCCAAAACTGATTTACCAAAACTTGCGTTAGAAACCAGTAGCCCTGTTGATCTAGCATTTGCAGCCTAGGGGAGCAAGTCAAAGCAAAATACTCTCACCCGACTATTAAGTCTGAACACATTCAGCCTCACCTGGAACTCAGAATTGCCTTACCAAAACTTGTCTCAGATTCCAGGAACCCTGGTTATCCAGCATTTGCATCCTAGGGGCGCAAGTCAAAGCCAAACAGGCTCTCCCGACAATTTAATCTTAAAACATACAGACTTACGTAGCTGCCAAAACTGCTTTACCAAAACTTGCCTTAGAAACCAGGAACCCTGTTAATCTAGCATTTGCAGCCTATGGGAGCAAGTCAAAGCAAAATAGTCTCGCCCAATCATTAAGTCTTAACACAATTAGCCTCACCTGGAACTCAAAATTGCCATACCAAAACTTGTTTCAGATACCAGGAACAATGTTAATCCAGCATTTGCATCCTAGGGGCGCAACTCAAAGCCAAACAGGCTCAACCGACTATTTAATCTTAAAACATACAGTCTTGCCCAGCTGCCAAAACTGTTTTTCCAAACCTTGTCTAAGATCCAGGAGCCCCGCCAATCTGGCATGTGGAGCCTAGGGGAGCAAGTCAAAACCAAACAGGCTCACCCGAGAATTTAATCTTAAAACAGACAGCCCCATCTGGCTGCCAAAACTGCTTTACCAAAACTTGCGTTAGAAACCAGTAGCCATGTTAATCTAGCATTTGCAGCCTAGGGGAGCAAGTCAAAGCAAAATACTCTCACCCGACTATTAAGTCTGAACACATTCAGCCTCACCTGGAACTCAGAATTGCCTTACCAAAACTTGTCTCAGATTCCAGGAACCCTGGTTATCCAGCATTTGCATCCTAGGGGCGCAAGTCAAAGCCAAACAGGCTCTCCCGACAATTTAATCTTAAAACATACAGACTTACGTAGCTGCCAAAACTGCTTTACCAAAACTTGTCTTAGATTCCAGGAGCACCGCCAATCTGGCATGTGGAGCCTAGGGGAGCAAGTCAAAGCCAAACAGGCTCACCCGACAGTTTAATCTTAAAACATACAGACTTACGTAGTTGCCAAAGCTGCTTTACCAAAACTTGTCTCAGATACCAGGAACCCTGTTAATGCAGCATTTGCATCCTAGGGGCGCAAGTCAAAGCCAAACAGGCTCTCCCGCCTATTAAATCTTAAAACATATAGCCCCATCTGGCCGCCAAAAATTATTTACCAAAACTTGTCTTAGATGCCAGGAACCGTGCTATTCCAGCATTTTCATCCTAGGGGCGCAAGTCAAAGCCAAACACGCTCACCCGACTATTTAATCTTAAAGCATACAGCCTTACCTAGCTGTCAAAACTGTTTTACCAAAACTTGTCTTAGATTCCAGGAGCACCGCCAATCTGGCATGTGCAGCCTAGTGGAGCAAGTTAAAGCCAAACAGGCTCGCCGACTATTTAATCCTAAAACATATAGCCCCATCTTGCCGCCAAAACTGATTTACCAAAACTTATCTTAGTTACCAGGAACCCTGTTAATCTAGCATTTTGCAGCTTAGGGGAGCAAGACAAAGCCAAATAGTCTCACCCGACTATTAAATTTTAAAACGTATAGCCCCATCTGGCCGCCAAAACTGATTTACCAAAACTTGTCTCAGATTCCAGGAACCCTGTTAATCCAGCATTTGTATCCTAGGGGAGCAAATCAAAGTCTAACAGACTCACCCGACTATTTAAACTTAAAACATACAGACTAACGTAGCTGTTAAAACTGTTTTACCAAACCTTTTTTTAGATTCCAGGAGCCCCGCCAATCTGGCAAGTGGAGCCTAGGGGAGCAAGTCAAAGCCAAGCTGGCTCACCTGACAATTTAATCTTAAAACATACAGACTTACGTAGCTGCCAAAACTGCTTTACCAAAACTTGCCTTAGAAACCAGGAGCCCTGTTAATCTAGCATTTGCAGCCTAGGGGAGCAAGTCAAAGCAAAATAGTCTCACCCGACTATTAAGTCTTAACACATTCAGCCTCACCTGGTACTCAAAATTGCCTTACCAAAACTTCTTTCAGATACCAGGAACCCTGTTAATCCAGCATTTGCATCCTAGGGGCGCAAGTCAAAGCCAAACAGGCTAGACCGACTATTTAATCTTAAAACATAGAGTCTTGCCCAGCTGTCAAAACTGTTTTACCAAACCTTGTCTTAGATTCCAGGATCCAACCCAATCTGGCATGTGGAGCCTACGGGAGCAAGTCAAAGCCAAACAGGCTCACCCGATAATTTAATCTTAAAACATACAGACTTACGTAGTTGCCAAAGCTGCTTTACCAAAACTTGTCTCAGATACCAGGAACCCTGTTAATGCAGCATTTGTATCCTAGGGGCGCAAGTCAAAGCCAAACAGGCTCGCCCGACTATTAAATCTTAAAACATATAGCCCCATCTGGCCGCCAAAATTGATTTACCAAAACTTGTCTTAGATACCAGGAACCCTGTTATTCCAGCATTTGCATCCTAGGGGCGCAAGTCAAAGCCAAACACGCTCACCCGACTATTTAATCTTAAAGCATACAGCCTTACCTAGCTGTCAAAACTGATTTACCAAAACTTGTCATAGATTCCAGGAGCCCCGCTAATCTGGCATGTGGATCCTAGGGGAGCAAGTCAAAGCCAAACAGGCCCACCCGACAATTTAATCTTAAAACATACAGACTTACGTAGCTGCCAAAACTGCTTTACGAAAACTTGCCTTAGAAACCAGGAGCCCTGTTAATCTAGCATTTGCAGCCTAGGGGAGCAAGTCAAAGCAAAATAGTCTCACCCGACTATTAAGTCTTAACACAATTAGCCTCACCTGGAACTCAAAATTGCCTTGCCAAAACTTGTTTCATATACCAGGAACCCTGTTAATCCATCATTTTCATCCTAGGGGCGCGACTCAAAGCCAAACAGGCTCAACCGACTATTTAATCTTAAAACATACAGCCTTGCCCAGCTGTCAAAACTGTTTTACCAAGCCTTGTCTTAGATTCCAGGAGCCAAGCCAATCTGGCATGTGGAGCCTAAGGGAGCAAGTCAAAGCCAAACAGGCTCACCCGACAATTAAATCTTAAAACATACAGACTTACGTAGTTGCCAAAGCTGCTTTACCAAAACTTGTCTTAGATACCAGGAACCCTGTTAATGCAGCATTTGCATCCTAGGGGCGCAAGTCAAAGCCAAACAGGCTCTCCCGACTAATAAATCTTAAAACATATAGCCCCATCTGGCCGCCAAAAATGATTTACCAAAACTTGTCTTAGATACCATGAACCCTGTTATTCCAGCATTTGCATCCTAGGGGCGCAAGTCAAAGCCAAACACGCTCACCCGACTATTTAATCTTAAAGCATACAGCCTTACCTAGCTGTAAAAACTGTTTTACCAAAACTTGTCTTAGATTCTAGGAGCCCCGCCAATCTGGCATGTGGAGCCTAGGGGAGCAAGTCAAAGCCAAACAGGCTCACCCGACAATTTAATCTTAAAACATACAGACTTACGTAGCTGCCAAAACTGCTTTACCAAAACTTGCCTTAGAAACCAGGAGCCCTGTTAATCTAGCATTTGCAGCCTAGGGGAGCAAGTCAAAGCAAAATAGTCTCACCCGACTATTAAGTCTTAACACATTCAGCCTCACCTGGAACTCAAAATTGCCTTACCAAAACTTGTTTCAGATACCAGGAACCCTGTTAATCCAGCATTTGCATCCTAGGGGCGCAACTCAAAGCCAAACAGGCTCAACCGACTATTTAATCTTAAAACATACAGTCTTGCCCAGCTGTAAAACTGTTTTACAAAACCTTTTTTAGATTCCAGGAGCCCCGCCAATCTGGCAAGTGGAGCCTAGGGGAGCAAGTCAAAGCCAAGCTGGCTCACCTGACAATTTAATCTAAAAACATACAGACTTACGTAGCTGCCAAAACTGCTTTACCAAAACTTGCCTTAGAAACCAGGAGCCCTGTTAATCTAGCATTTGCAGCCTATGGGAGCAAGTCAAAGCAAAATAGTCTCACCCGACTATTAAGTCTTAACACATTCAGCCTCACCTGGTACTCAAAATTGCCTTACCAAAACTTGTTTCAGATACCAGGAACCCTGTTAATCCAGCATTTGCATCCTAGGGGCGCAAGTCAAAGCCAAACAGGCTAGACCGACTATTTAATCTTAAAACATAGAGTCTTGCCCAGCTGTCAAAACTGTTTTACCAAACCTTGTCTTAGATTCCAGGATCCAAGCCAATCTGGCATGTGGAGCCTACGGGAGCAAGTCAAGCCAAACAGGCTCACCCGATAATTTAATCTTAAAACATACAGACTTACGTAGTTGCCAAAGCTGCTTTACCAAAACTTGTCTCAGATACCAGGAACCCTGTTAATGCAGCATTTGTATCCTAGGGGCGCAAGTCAAAGCCAAACAGGCTCGCCCGACTATTAAATCTTAAAACATATAGCCCCATCTGGCCGCCAAAATTGATTTACCAAAACTTGTCTTAGATACCAGGAACCCTGTTATTCCAGCATTTGCATCCTAGGGGCGCAAGTCAAAGCCAAACACGCTCACCCGACTATTTAATCTTAAAGCATACAGCCTTACCTAGCTGTCAAAACTGATTTACCAAAACTTGTCTTAGATTCCAGGAGCCAAGCCAATCTGGCATGTGGAGCCTAAGGGAGCAAGTCAAAGCCAAACAGGCTCACCCGACAATTAAATCTTAAAACATACAGACTTACGTAGTTGCCAAAGCTGCTTTACCAAAACTTGTCTTAGATACCAGGAACCCTGTTAATGCAGCATTTGCATCCTAGGGGCGCAAGTCAAAGCCAAACAGGCTCTCCCGACTAATAAATCTTAAAACATATAGCCCCATCTGGCCGCCAAAAATGATCTACCAAAACTTGTCTTAGATACCATGAACCCTGTTATTCCAGCATTTGCATCCTAGGGGCGCAAGTCAAAGCCAAACACGCTCACCCGACTATTTAATCTTAAAGCATACAGCCTTACCTAGCTGTCAAAACTGTTTTACCAAAACTTGTCTTAGATTCTAGGAGCCCCGCCAATCTGGCATGTGGAGCCTAGGGGAGCAAGTCAAAGCCAAACAGGCTCACCCGACAATTTAATCTTAAAACATACAGACGTACGTAGCTGCCAAAACTGCTTTACCAAAACTTGCCTTAGAAACCAGGAGCCCTGTTAATCTAGCATTTGCAGCCTAGGGGAGCAAGTCAAAGCAAAATAGTCTCACCCGACTATTAAGTCTTAACACATTCAGCCTCACCTGGAACTCAAAATTGCCTTACCAAAACTTGTTTCAGATACCAGGAACCCCTGTTAATCCAGCATTTGCATCCTAGGGGCGCAACTCAAAGCCAAACAGGCTCAACCGACTATTTAATCTTAAAACATACAGTCTTGCCCAGCTGTAAAACTGTTTTACCAAACCTTTCTTAGATTCCAGGAGCCCCGCCAATCTGGCAAGTGGAGCCTAGGGGAGCAAGTCAAAGCCAAGCTGGCTCACCTGACAATTTAATCTAAAAACATACAGACTTACGTAGCTGCCAAAACTGCTTTACCAAAACTTGCCTTAGAAACCAGGAGCCCTGTTAATCTAGCATTTGCAGCCTATGGGAGCAAGTCAAAGCAAAATAGTCTCACCTGACTATTAAGTCTTAACACATTCAGCCTCACCTGGTACTCAAAATTGCCTTACCAAAACTTGTTTCAGATACCAGGAACCCTGTTAATCCAGCATTTGCATCCTAGGGGCGCAAGTCAAAGCCAAACAGGCTAGACCGACTATTTAATCTTAAAACATAGAGCCTTGCCCAGCTGTCAAAACTGTTTTACCAAACCTTGTCTTAGATTCCAGGATCCAAGCCAATCTGGCATGTGGAGCCTACGGGAGCAAGTCAAAGCCAAACAGGCTCACCCGATAATTTAATCTTAAAACATACAGACTTACGTAGTTGCCAAAGCTGCTTTACCAAAACTTGTCTCAGATACCAGGAACCCTGTTAATGCAGCATTTGTATCCTAGGGGCGCAAGTCAAAGCCAAACAGGCTCGCCCGACTATTAAATCTTAAAACATATAGCCCCATCTGGCCGCCAAAATTGATTTACCAAAACTTGTCTTAGATACCAGGAACCCCTGTTATTCCAGCATTTGCATCCTAGGGGCGCAAGTCAAAGCTAACCATGCTCACCCGACTATTTAATCTCAAAGCATACAGCACCCACCCAGCTGTCAAAACTGATTTACCAAAACTTGCGTCTGTGATTCCAGGAGCCCTGCTAATCTGGCATGTGGATCCTAGGGGAGCAAGTCAAAGCCAAACAGGCTCACCCGACAATTTAATCTTAAAACATACAGACTTACGTAGCTGCCAAAACTGCTTTACGAAAACTTGCCTTAGAAACCAGGAGCCCTGTTAATCTAGCATTTGCAGCCTAGGGGAGCAAGTCAAAGCAAAATAGTCTCACCCGACTATTAAGTCTTAACACAATTAGCCTCACCTGGAACTCAAAATTGCCTTACCAAAACTTGTTTCAGATACCAGGAGCCCTGTTAATCCAGCATTTTCATCCTAGGGGCGCGACTCAAAGCCAAACAGGCTCAACCGACTATTTAATCTTAAAACATACAGCCTTGCCCAGCTGCCAAAACTGCTTTACCAAACCTTGTCTTAGATTCCAGGAGCCAAGCCAATCTGGCATGTGGAGCCTAAGGGAGCAAGTCAAAGCTAAACAGGAATACTCGACAATTAAATCTTAAAACGCACAGACTTACGTAGTTGCCAAAGCTGCTTTACCAAAACTTGTCTCAGATACCAGGAACCCTGTTAATGCAGCATTTGCATCCTAGGGGCGCAAGTCAAAGCCAAACAGGCTCTCTTGACTAATAAATCTTAAAACATATAGCCCCATCTGGCCGCCAAAAATGATTTACCAAAACTTGTCTTAGATACCATGAACCCTGTTATTCCAGCATTTGCATCCTAGGGGCGCAAGTCAAAGCCCAACATGCTCACCCGACTATTTAATCTTAAAGCATACAGCCTTACCTAGCTGTCAAAACTGATTTGCCAAAACTTGTCTTAGATTCCAGGAGCCCCGCTAATCTGGCATACGTGGATCCTAGGGGAGCAAGTCAAAGCCAAACAGGCTCACCCGACTATTTAATCTTAAAACATACAGACTTACGTAGCTGCCAAAACTGCTTACGAAAACTTGCCTTAGAAACCAGGAGCCCTGTTAATCTAGCATTTGCAGCCTAGGGGAGCAAGTCAAAGCAAAATAGTCTCACCCGACTATTAAAGTCTAAACACAATTAGCCTCACCTGGAACTCAAAAATTGCCTTACCAAAACTTGTTTCAGATACCAGGAACCCTGTTAATCCAGCATTTTCATCCTAGGGGCGCGACTCAAAGCCAAACAGGCTCAACCGACTATTTAATCTTAAAACATACAGCCTTGCCCAGCTGTCAAAACTGTTTTTACCAAACCCTGCCTTAGATTCCAGGAGCCAAGCCAATCTGGCATGTGGAGCCTAAGGGAGCAAGTCAAAAGCCAAGCTGGCTCACCTGACAATTTAATCTAAAAACATACAGACTTACGTAGCTGCCAAAACTGCTTTACCAAAACTTGCCTTAGAAACCAGGAGCCCTGTTAATCTAGCATTTGCAGCCTATGGGAGCAAGTCAAAGCAAAATAGTCTCACCCGACTATTAAGTCTTAACACATTCCGCCTCACCTGGTACTCAAAATTGCCTTACCAAAACTTGTTTTAGATACCAGGAACCCTGTTAATCCAGCATTTGCATCCTAGGGGCGCAAGTCAAAGCCAAACAGGCTAGACCGACTATTTAATCTTAAAACATAGAGTCTTGCCCAGCTGTCAAAACTGTTTTACCAAACCTTGTCTTAGATTCCAGGATCCAAGCCAATCTGGCATGTGGAGCCTACGGGAGCAAGTCAAAGCCAAACAGGCTTACCCGATAATTTAATCTTAAAACATACAGACTTACGTAGTTGACACAAGCTGCTTTACCAAAACTTGTCTCAGATACCAGGAACCCTGTTAATGCAGCATTTGCATCCTAGGGGCGCAAGTCAAAGCCAAACAGGCTCTCCCGACTAATAAATCTTAAAACATATAGCCCCACTCGCCGCCAAAAATGATTTACCAAAACTTGTATTAGATACCATGAACCCTGTTATTCCAGCATTTGCATCCTAGGGGCGCAAGTTAAAGCCAAACACGCTCACCCGACTTATTTAATCTTAAAGCATACAGCCTTACCTAGCTGTCAAAACTGATTTACCAAAACTTGTCTTAGAATCCAGGAGCCCCGCCAATCTGGCATGTGGAGCCTAGGGGAGCAAGTCAAAAGCCAAACAGGCTCACCCGACAATTTAATCTTAAAACATACAGACTTACGTAGCTGCCAAAACTGCTTTACCAAAACTTGCCTTAGAAACCAGGAGCCCTGTTAATCTAGCATTTGCAGCCTAGGGGAGCAAGTCAAAGCAAAATAGTCTCACCCGACTATTAAGTCTTAACACATTCAGCCTCACCTGGAACTCAAAATTGCCTTACCAAAACTTGTTTCAGATACCAGGAACCCTGTTAATCCAGCATTTGCATCTAAGGGGCGCAACTCAAAGCCAAACAGGCTCAACCGACTATTTAATCTTAAAACATACAGTCTTGCCCAGCTGTCAAAACTGTTTTACAAAACCTTTTTTTAGATTCCAGGAGCCCCGCCAATCTGGCAAGGGAAGCCTAGGGGAGCAAGTCAAAGCCAAGCTGGCTCACCTGACAATTGAATCTAAAAACATACAGACTTACGTAGCTGCCAAAACTGCTTTACCAAAACTTGCCTTAGAAACCAGGAGCCCTGTTAATCTAGCATTTGCAGCCTAGGGGAGCAAGTCAAAGCAAAATAGTCTCACCCGACTATTAAGTCTTAACACATTCAGCCTCACCTGGAACTCAAAATTGCCTTACCAAAACTTGTTTCAGATACCAGGAACCCTGTTAATCCAGCATTTGCATCCTAGGGGTGCAACTCAAAGCCAAACAGGCTCAACCGACTATTTAATCTTAAAACATACAGCCTTGCCCAGCTGTCAAAACTGTTTTACCAAACCTTGTCTTAGATTCCAGGAGCCAAGCCAATCTGGCATGTGGAGCCCTAGGGGGCAAGTCAAACCCAAACAGGCTCACCCGACAATTAAATCTTAAAACATACAGACTTACGTAGTTGCCAAAGCTGCTTTACCAAAACTTGTCTCAGATACCAGGAACAATGTTAATCCAGCATTTGCATCCTAGGGGCGCAAGTCAAAGCCAAACAGGCTCTCCCGACTAATAAATCTTAAAACATATAGCCCCATCTGGCAGCCAAAAATGATTTACCAAAACTTGTCTTAGATACCATGAACCCTGTTATTCCAGCATTTGCATCCTAGGGGCGCAAGTCAAAGCCAAACACGCTCACCCGACTATTTGGATCTTAAAGCATACAGCCTTACCTAGCTGTCAAAACTGTTTTACCAAACCTTTTTTTAGATTCCAGGAGCCCCGCCAATCTGGCATGTGGAGCCTAGGGGAGCAAGTCAAAGCCAAGCTGGCTCACCTGACAATTTAATCTAAAAACATACAGACTTACGTAGCTGCCAAAACTGCTTTACCAAAACTTGCCTTAGAAACCAGGAGCCCTGTTAATCTAGCACTTGCAGCCTATGGGAGCAAGTCAAAGCAAAATAGTCTCACCCGACTATTAAGTCCCAACACATTCAGCCTCACCTGGTACTCAAAATTGCCTTACCAAAACTTGTTTCAGATACCAGGAACCCTGTTAATCCAGCATTTGCATCCTAGGGGCGCAAGTCAAAGCCAAACAGGCTAGACCGACTATTTAATCTTAAAACATAGAGTCTTGCCCAGCTGTCAAAACTGTTTTACCAAACCTTGTCTTAGATTCCAGGATCCAAGCCAATCTGGCATGTGGAGCCTACGGGAGCAAGTCAAAGCCAAACAGGCTCACCCGATAATTGAATCTTAAAACATACAGACTTACGTAGTTGCTTAGAAAGCTGCTTTACCAAAACTTGTCTCAGATACCAGGAACCCTGTTAATGCAGCATTTGTATCCAAGGGGCGCAAGTCAAAGCCAAAAAACAGGCTCGCCCGACTATTAAATCTTAAAACATATAGCCCCATCTGGCCGCCAAAATTGATTTACCAAAACTTGTCTTAGATACCAGGAACCCTGTTATTCCAGCATTTGCATCCTAGGGGCGCAAGTCAAAGCCAAACACGCTCACCCGACTATTTAATCTTAAAGCATACAGCCTTACCTAGCTGTCAAAACTGATTTACCAAAACTTGTCTTAGATCTCAGGAGCCCCGCCAATCTGGCATGTGGATCCTAGGGGAGCAAGTCAAAGCCAAACAGGCTCACCTGACAATTTAATCTTAAAACATACAGACTTACGTAGCTGCCAAAACTGCTTTACGAAAACTTGCCTTAGAAACCAGGAGCCCTGTTAATCTAGCATTTGCAGCCTAGGGGAGCAAGTCAAAGCAAAATAGTCTCACCCGACTATTAAGTCTTAACACAATTAGCCTCACCTGGAACTCAAAATTGCCTCACCAAAACTTGTTTCAGATACCAGGAACCCTGTTAATCCAGCATTTTCATCCTTGGGGCGCGACTCAAAGCCAAAACAGGCTCAACCGACTATTTAATCTTAAAACATACAGCCTTGCCCAGCTGTCAAAACTGTTTTACCAAACCTTGTCTTAGATTCCAGGGAGCCAAGTCAATCTGGCATGTGGAGCCTAAGGGAGCAAGTCAAAGCCAAACAGGCTCACCCGACAATTAAATCTTAAAACATACAGACTTACGTAGTTGCTACAAAGCTGCTTTACCAAAACTTGTCTCAGATACCAGGAACCCTGTTAATGCAGCATTTGCATCCTAGGGGCGCAAGTCAAAGCCAAACAGGCTCTCCCGACTAATAAATCTTAAAACATATAGCCCCATCTGGCCGCCAAAAATGATTTACCAAAACTTGTCTTAGATACCATGAACCCTGTTATTCCAGCATTTGCATCCTAGGGGCGCAAGTCAAAGCCAAACACGCTCACCCGACTATTTAATCTTAAAGCATACAGCTTTTACTAGCTGTCAAAACTGTTTTACCAAAACTTGTCTTAGATTCCAGGAGCCCCGCCAATCTGGCATGTGGAGCCTAGGGGAGCAAGTCAAAGCCAAACAGGCTCACCCGACAATTTAATCTTAAAACATACAGACTTACGTAGCTGCCAAAACTGCTTTACCAAAACTTGCCTTAGAAACCAGGAGCCCTGTTAATCTAGCATTTGCAGCCTAGGGGAGCAAGTCAAAGCAAAATAGTCTCACCAGACTATTAAGTCTTAACACATTCAGCCTCACCTGGAACTCAAAATTGCCTCACTAAAACTTGTTTCAGATACCAGGAACCCTGTTAATCCAGCATTTGCATCCTAGGGGCGCAACTCAAAGCCAAACAGGCTCAACCGACTATTTAATCTTTAAAACATACAGTCTCGCCCAGCTGACAAAACTGTTTTACCAAACCTTTTCTTAGATTCCAGGAGCTCCGCCAATCTGGCAAGTGGAGCCTAGGGGAGCAAGTCAAAGCCAAGCTGGCTCACCTGACAATTTAATCTAAAAACATACAGACTTACGTAGTTGCCAAAGCTGCTTTACCAAAACTTGTCTCAGATACCAGGAACCCTGTTAATGCAGCATTTGCATCCTAGGGGCGCAAGTCAAAGCCAAACAGGCTCTCCTGACTACTAAATCTTAAAACATATAGCCCCATCTGGCCGCCAAAAATGATTTACCAAAACTTGTCTTAGATACCATGAACCCTGTTATTCCAGCATTTGCATCCTAGGGGCGCAAGTCAAAGCCAAACACGCTCACCCGACTATTTAATCCTAAAGCATACAGCCTTACCTAGCTGTCAAAACTGATTTACCAAAACTTGTCTTAGATTCCAGGAGCCCTGCCAATCTGGCATGTGGAGCCTAGGGGAGCAAGTCAAAGCCAAACAGGCTCACCCGACAATTTAATCTTAAAAACATACAGACTTACGTAGCTGCCATAAAACTGCTTTACGAAAACTTGCCTTAGAAAACCAGGAGCCCTGTTAATCTAGCATTTGCAGCCTAGGGGTACAAGTCAAAGCAAAATAGTCTCACCCGACTATTAAGTCTTAACACAAATTAGCCTCACTCTGGAACTCAAAATTGCCTTACCAAAACTTGTTTCAGATACCAGGAACCCTGTTAATCCAGCATTTGCATCCTAGGGGCGCGACTCAAAGCCAAACAGGCTCAACCGACTATTTAATTCTAAAACATACAGCCTTGCCCAGCTGTTGAAAACTGTTTTACCAAACCTTGTCTTAGATTCCAGGAGCCAAGCCAATCTGGCATGTGGAGCCTAAGGGAGCAAGTCAAAGCCAAACAGGCTCACCCGACAATTAAATCTTAAAACATACAGACTTACCGTAGTTGCTCAAAGCTGCTTTACCAAAACTTGTCTCAGATACCAGGAACCCTGTTAATGCAGCATTTGCATCCTAGGGGCGCAAGTCAAAGCCAAACAGGCTCTCCCGACTACTAAATCTTAAAACATATAGCCCCATCTGGCCGCCAAAAATGATTTACCAAAACTTGTCTTAGATACCATGAACCCTGTTATTCCAGCATTTGCATCCTAGGGGCGCAAGTCAAAGCCAAACACGCTCACCCGATCATTTAATCTTAAAGCATACAGCCTTACCTAGCTGTCAAAACTGTTTTACCAAAACTTGTCTTAGATTCCAGG
>JBAMCE010000127.1:0-10553 GCA_037075305.1 Drosophila kanekoi | reverse complement strand
TTATCCCGCTTCACGTCCATTTTACCGTCATTATTGATCAACCTTCCAGCAAAATTTGCAAAGTTTGATTGGCCATTTTTGTTAAGCACATGGGCAAACTTCCAGCAATCATTGGTCAACTTCCCGAAATGCAAGGCCTCACATTCCGGCATTTATTTGTCATTTTGCTATATCTGATTGTTCAACTTCCCGTAATTTATTCACCAAAATTCCAACTATATTTGGCCTAAAGTAATGGAGCTTTTTGTCCATTGTCCCCCAATTAATTGTCTTATATCTCAGCAGACGTTCGACAATTTTCAGTACTTTATTGGCTAGCATTAGACCTATTTTACCCAACATTTTGGCATTAGATCAACATTGTGTCTGCATTTTTCAGCAAACTTTTACCTACATTGAGTCCAATTTTCCAGCATAAATTGGTCACATTTCCGGCATGTATGGGATAAATTTCCGGCATTTATTGGCGAATTTTCCATCCATAATTGACCAAATTCCCGCCATTTTTTTATCATTCAGGCTATAATTGACGTACAAGATGGCGCCTTTTGTCCGACATTCCGGCATTTATTTGCCATTTTGCCATATCTGATTGTTCAACTTCCCGTAATTTATTCACCAAAATTCCAACTATATTTGGCCTAAATAATGGAGCTTTTTGTCCATTGTCCCCCAATTAATTGTCTTATATCTCAGCAGACGTTCGACAATTTTCAGTACTTTATTGGCTAGCACCTAGACCTATTTTACCCAACATTTTGGCATTAGATCAACATTGTGTCTGCATTTTTCAGCAAACTTTTACCTACATTGAGTCCAATTTTCCAGCATAAATTGGTCACATTTCCGGCATGTATGGGATAAATTTCCGGCATTTATTGGCGAATTTTCCATCCATAATTGACCAAATTCCCGCCATTTTTTTTATCATTCAGGCTATAATTGACGTACAAGATGGCGCCTTTTGTCCGACATTCCGGCATTTATTTGCCATTTTGCCATATCTGATTGTTCAACTTCCCGTAATTTATTCACCAAAATTCCAACTATATTTGGCCTAAATAATGGAGCTTTTTGTCCATTATCCCCCAATTAATTGTCTTATATCTCAGCAGACGTTCGACAATTTTCAGTACTTTATTGGCTAGCATCTAGACCTATTTTACCCAACATTTTGGCATTAGATCAACATTGTGTCTGCATTTTTCAGCAAACTTTTACCTACATTGAGTCCAATTTTCCAGCATAAATTGGTCACATTTCCGGCATGTATGGGATAAATTTCCGGCATTTATTGGCGAATTTTCCATCCATAATTGACCAAATTCCCGCCATTTTTTTTATCATTCAGGCTATAATTGACGTACAAGATGGCGCCTTTTGTCCGACATTCCGGCATTTATTTGCCATTTTGCCATATCTGATTGTTCAACTTCCCGTAATTTATTCACCAAAATTCCAACTATATTTGGCCTAAATAATGGAGCTTTTTGTCCATTATCCCCCAATTAATTGTCTTATATCTCAGCAGATGTTCGACAATTTTCAGTACTTTATTGGCTAGCACCTGACCTATTTTACCCAACATTTTGGCATTAGATCAACATTGTGTCTGCATTTTTCAGCAAACTTTTACCTACATTGAGTCCAATTTTCCAGCATAAATTGGTCACATTTCCGGCATGTATGGGATAAATTTCCGGCATTTATTGGCGAATTTTCCATCCATAATTGACCAAATTCCCGCCACTTTTTTTTTAGCATTCAGGCTATAGTTGACGTACAAGATGGCGCTTTTTGTCCATTTTACCGACATTAGCTCGGATAGTTCCCAGCTATTAATGGACAATTTTCTGGAATATATTGGCAAACACATGTATTATAGTAGCCAATATTCGGCATTTAATGGAAACCGTGGATGCATTTATTACCAACTTTCTAGCAAGTGTTTTTACCTTCCGGTATTTATACGACATCTTTATAGGCCTACATTATCCCGCTTCACGTCCATTTTACCGTCATTATTGATCAACCTTCCAGCAAAATTTGCAAAGTTTGATTGGCCATTTTTGTTAAGCACATGGGCAAACTTCCAGCAATCATTGGTCAACTTCCCGAAATGCAAGGCCTCACATTCCGGCATTTATTTGTCATTTTGCTATATCTGATTGTTCAACTTCCCGTAACTTATTCACCAAAATTCTAACTATATTTTTCCAAAGTAATGGCGCTTTTTGTCCATTGTTCCCCAATTAATTGTCTTATATCACAGCAGACGTTCGACAATTTTCAGTACTTTATTGGCTAGCATTAGACCTATTTTACCCAACATTTTGGCATTAGATCAACATTGTGTCTGCATTTTTCAGCAAACTTTTACCTACATTGAGTCCAATTTTCCAGCATAAATTGGTCACATTTCCGGCATGTATGGGATAAATTTCCGGCATTTATTGGCGAATTTTCCATCCATAATTGACCAAATTCCCGCCATTTTTTTTATCATTCAGGCTATAATTGACGTACAAGATGGCGCCTTTTGTCCGACATTCCGGCATTTATTTGCCATTTTGCCATATCTGATTGTTCAACTTCCCGTAATTTATTCACCAAAATTCCAACTATATTTGGCCTAAATAATGGAGCTTTTTGTCCATTGTCCCCCAATTAATTGTCTTATATCACAGCAGACGTTCGACAATTTTCAGTACTTTATTGGCTAGCATTAGACCTATTTTACCCAACATTTTGGCATTAGATCAACATTGTGTCTGCATTTTTCAGCAAACTTTTACCTACATTGAGTCCAATTTTCCAGCATAAATTGGTCACATTTCCGGCATGTATGGGATAAATTTCCGGCATTTATTGCCGAATTTTCCATCCATAATTGACCAAATTCCCGCCATTTTTTTTTATCATTCAGGCTATAATTGACGTACAAGATGGCGCCTTTTGTCCGACATTCCGGCATTTATTTGTCATTTTGCCATATCTGATTGTTCAACTTCCCGTAATTTATTCACCAAAATTCCAACTATATTTGGCCTAAATAATGGAGCTTTTTGTCCATTGTCCCCCAATTAATTGTCTTATATCTCAGCAGATGTTCGACAATTTTCAGTACTTTATTGGCTAGCATTAGACCTATTTTACCCAACATTTTGGCATTAGATCAACATTGTGTCTGCATTTTTCAGCAAACTTTTACCTACATTGAGTCCAATTTTCCAGCATAAATTGGTCACATTTCCGGCATGTATGGGATAAATTTCCGGCATTTATTGGCGAATTTTCCATCCATAATTGACCAAATTTCCGCCATTTTTTTTTAGCATTCAGGCTATAGTTGACGTACAAGATGGCGCTTTTTGTCCATTTTACCGACATTAGCTCGGATAGTTCCCAGCAATTAATGGACAATTTTCTGGAATATATTGGCAAACACATGTATTATAGTAGCCAATATTCGGCATTTAATGGAAACCGTGGATGCACTTATTACCAACTTTCTAGCAAGTGTTTTTACCTTCCGGTATTTATAGGACATCTTTATAGGCCTACATTATCCCGCTTCACGTCCATTTTACCGTCATTATTGATCAACCTTCCAGCAAAATTTGCAAAGTTTGATTGGATATTTTTGTTAAGCAAATGGGCAAACTTCCAGCAATCATTGGTCATCATCCCGAAACGCAATGTCTCACATTCCGCCATTTATTTGCCATTTTGCCAAATCTGATTGTTCAACTTCCCGTAACTTATTCACCAAAATTCTAACTATATTTGGCCTAAATAATGGTCCAATTATCCAGCATAAATTGGTCACATTTCCCGCATGTATGGGATAAATTTCCGGCATTTATTGCCGAATTTTCCATACATAATTGACCAAATTCCCGCCATTTTTTTTTATCATTCAGGCTATAATTGACGTACAAGATGGCGCCTTTTGTCCGACATTCCGGCATTTATTTGCCATTTTGCCATATCTGATTGTTCAACTTCCCGTAATTTATTCACCAAAATTCCAACTATATTTGGCCTAAATAATGGAGCTTTTTGTCCATTATCCCCCAATTAATTGTCTTATATCTCAGCAGATGTTCGACAATTTTCAGTACTTTATTGGCTAGCACCTGACCTATTTTACCCAACATTTTGGCATTAGATCAACATTGTGTCTGCATTTTTCAGCAAACTTTTACCTACATTGAGTCCAATTTTCCAGCATAAATTGGTCACATTTCCGGCATGTATGGGATAAATTTCCGGCATTTATTGGCGAATTTTCCATCCATAATTGACCAAATTCCCGCCATTTTTTTTTTATCATTCAGGCTATAATTGACGTACAAGATGGCGCCTTTTGTCCGACATTCCGGCATTTATTTGCCATTTTGCCATATCTGATTGTTCAACTTCCCGTAATTTATTCACCAAAATTCCAACTATATTTGGCCTAAATAATGGAGCTTTTTGTCCATTATCCCTCAATTAATTGTCTTATATCTCAGCAGACGTTCGACAATTTTCAGTACTTTATTGGCTAGCATTAGACCTATTTTACCCAACATTTTGGCATTAGATCAACATTGTGTCTGCATTTTTCAGCAAACTTTTACCTACATTGAGTCCAATTTTCCAGCATAAATTGGTCACATTTCCGGCATGTATGGGATAAATTTCCGGCATTTATTGGCGAATTTTCCATCCATAATTGACCAAATTCCCGCCATTTTTTTTATCATTCAGGCTATAATTGACGTACAAGATGGCGCCTTTTGTCCGACATTCCGGCATTTATTTGCCATTTTGCCATATCTGATTGTTCAACTTCCCGTAATTTATTCACCAAAATTCCAACTATATTTGGCCTAAATAATGGAGCTTTTTGTCCATTGTCCCCCAATTAATTGTCTTATATCTCAGCAGATGTTCGACAATTTTCAGTACTTTATTGGCTAGCACCTGACCTATTTTACCCAACATTTTGGCATTAGATCAACATTGTGTCTGCATTTTTCAGCAAACTTTTACCTACATTGAGTCCAATTTTCCAGCATAAATTGGTCACATTTCCGGCATGTATGGGATAAATTTCCGGCATTTATTGGCGAATTTTCCATCCATAATTGACCAAATTCCGCGCAATTTTTTTTATCATTCAGGCTATAATTGACGTACAAGATGGCGCCTTTTGTCCGACATTCCGGCATTTATTTGCCATTTTGCCATATCTGATTGTTCAACTTCCCGTAATTTATTCACCAAAATTCCAACTATATTTGGCCTAAATAATGGAGCTTTTTGTCCATTATCCCCCAATTAATTGTCTTATATCTCAGCAGATGTTCGACAATTTTCAGTACTTTATTGGCTAGCACCTGACCTATTTTACCCAACATTTTGGCATTAGATCAACATTGTGTCTGCATTTTTCAGCAAACTTTTACCTACATTGAGTCCAATTTTCCAGCATAAATTGGTCACATTTCCGGCATGTATGGGATAAATTTCCGGCATTTATTGGCGAATTTTCCATCCATAATTGACCAAATTCCCGCCATTTTTTTATCATTCAGGCTATATTACGTACAAATGCGGTTTCCATTTTACCGACATTACTCGATAGTTCCCGCAATTAATGGACAATTTTCTGGAATAATTGGCAAACACATGTATTATAGTAGCAAATTCGGCATTTAATGGAAACCGTGGATGCACTTATTACCAACTTTCTAGCAAGTGTTTTTACCTTCCGGATTTATAGGACATCTTTATAGGCCTACATTATCCCGCTTACGTCCATTTTACCGTCATTATTGATCAACCTTCCAGCAAAATTTGCAAAGTTTGATTGGCCATTTTTGTTAAGCAAATGGGCAAACTTCCAGCAATCATTGGTCATCATCCCGAAACGCAATGTCTCACATTCCGGCATTTATTTGCCATTTTGCCAATCTGATTGTTCAACTTCCCGTAACTTATTCACCAAAATTCTAACTATATTTGGCCTAAATAATGGTCCAATTTTCCAGCATAAATTGGTCACATTTCCGGCATGTATGGGAAAATTTCCGGCATTTATTGCCGAATTTTCCATCCATAATTGACCAAATTCCCGCCATTTTTTTTTATCATTCAGGCTATAATTGACGTACAAGATGGCGCCTTTTGTCCGACATTCCGGCATTTATTTGCCATTTTGCCATATCTGATTGTTCAACTTCCCGTAATTTATTCACCAAAATTCCAACTATATTTGGCCTAAATAATGGAGCTTTTTGTCCATTGTCCCCCAATTAATTGTCTTATATCTCAGCAGACGTTCGACAATTTTCAGTACTTTATTGGCTAGCATTAGACCTATTTTACCCAACATTTTGGCATTAGATCAACATTGTGTCTGCATTTTTCAGCAAACTTTTACCTACATTGAGTCCAATTTTCCAGCATAAATTGGTCACATTGCCGGCATGTATGGGATAAATTTCCGGCATTTATTGGCGAATTTTCCATCCATAATTGACCAAATTCCCGCCATTTTTTTTTATCATTCAGGCTATAATTGACGTACAAGATGGCGCCTTTTGTCCGACATTCCGGCATTTATTTGCCATTTTGCCATATCTGATTGTTCAACTTCCCGTAATTTATTCACCAAAATTCCAACTATATTTGGCCTAAATAATGGAGCTTTTTGTCCATTATCCCCCAATTAATTGTCTTATATCTCAGCAGATGTTCGACAATTTTCAGTACTTTATTAGCTAGCACCTGACCTATTTTACCCAACATTTTGGCATTAGATCAACATTGTGTCTGCATTTTTCAGCAAACTTTTACCTACATTGAGTCCAATTTTCCAGCATAAATTGGTCACATTTCCGGCATGTATGGGATAAATTTCCGGCATTTATTGGCGAATTTTCCATCCATAATTGACCAAATTCCCGCCATTTTTTTTATCATTCAGGCTATAATTGACGTACAAGATGGCGCCTTTTGTCCGACATTCCGGCATTTATTTGCCATTTTGCCATATCTGATTGTTCAACTTCCCGTAATTTATTCACCAAAATTCCAACTATATTTGGCCTAAATAATGGAGCTTTTTGTCCATTATCCCCCAATTAATTGTCTTATATCTCAGCAGATGTTCGACAATTTTCAGTACTTTATTGGCTAGCACTTGACCTATTTTACCCAACATTTTGGCATTAGATCAACATTGTGTCTGCATTTTTCAGCAAACTTTTACCTACATTGAGTCCAATTTTCCAGCATAAATTGGTCACATTTCCGGCATGTATGGGATAAATTTCCGGCATTTATTGGCGAATTTTCCATCCATAATTGACCAAATTCCCGCCATTTTTTTTTATCATTCAGGCTATAATTGACGTACAAGATGGCGCCTTTTGTCCGACATTCCGGCATTTATTTGCCATTTTGCCATATCTGATTGTTCAACTTCCCGTAATTTATTCACCAAAATTCCAACTATATTTGGCCTAAATAATGGAGCTTTTTGTCCATTATCCCCCAATTAATTGTCTTATATCTCAGCAGATGTTCGACAATTTTCAGTTCACGTTTATTGGCTAGCACCTGACCTATTTTACCCAACATTTTGGCATTAGATCAACATTGTGTCTGCATTTTTCAGCAAACTTTTACCTACATTGAGTCCAATTTTCCAGCATAAATTGGTCACATTGCCGGCATGTATGGGGTAAATTTCCGGCATTTATTGGCGTTTTTCCATCCATAATTGACCAAATTCCCGCCATTTTTTTTTATCATTCAGGCTATAATTGACGTACAAGATGGCGCCTTTTGTCCGACATTCCGGCATTTATTTGCCATTTTGCCATATCTGATTGTTCAACTTCCCGTAATTTATTCACCAAAATTCCAACTATATTTGGCCTAAATAATGGAGCTTTTTGTCCATTATCCCCCAATTAATTGTCTTATATCTCAGCAGATGTTCGACAATTTTCAGTACTTTATTGGCTAGCACCTGACCTATTTTACCCAACATTTTGGCATTAGATCAACATTGTGTCTGCATTTTTCAGCAAACTTTTACCTACATTGAGTCCAATTTTCCAGCATAAATTGGTCACATTTCCGGCATGTATGGGATAAATTTCCGGCATTTATTGGCGTTTTTCCATCCATAATTGACCAAATTCCCGCCATTTTTTTTTATCATTCAGGCTATAATTGACGTACAAGATGGCGCCTTTTGTCCGACATTCCGGCATTTATTTGCCATTTTGCCATATCTGATTGTTCAACCTCCCGTTATTTATTCACCAAAATCCAACTATATTTGGCCTAAATAATGGAGCTTTTTGTCCATTATCCCCCAATTAATTGTCTTATATCTCAGCAGATGTTCGACAATTTTCAGTCCTTTATTGGCTAGCACCTGACCTATTTTACCCAACATTTTGGCATTAGATCAACATTGTGTCTGCATTTTTCAGCAAACTTTTACCTACATTGAGTCCAATTTTCCAGCATAAATTGGTCACATTTCCGGCATGTATGGGATAAATTTCCGGCATTTATTGGCGAATTTTCCATCCATAACTGACCAAATTTCCGCCATTATTTTATCATTCAGGCTATAATTGACGTACAAGATGGCGCCTTTTGTCCGACATTCCGGCATTTATTTGCCATTTTGCCATATTTGATTTTTCAACTTTCCGTAATTTATTCACCAAAATTCCAACTATATTTGGCCTAAATAATGGCGCTTTTTGTCCATTGTCCCCCAATTAATTGTCTTATATCTCAGCAGATGTTCGACAATTTTCAGTACTTTATTGGCTAGCACTTGACCTATTTTACCCAACATTTTGGCATTAGATCAACATTGTGTCTGCATTTTTCAGCAAACTTTTACCTACATTGAGTCCAATTTTCCAGCATAAATTGGTCACATTTCCGGCATGTATGGGATAAATTTCCGGCATTTATTGGCGAATTTTCCATCCATAATTGACCAAATTCCCGCCATTTTTTTTTATCATTCAGGCTATAATTGACGTACAAGATGGCGCCTTTTGTCCATTTTACCGACATTAACTCGGATAGTTCCCAGCAATTAATGGACAATTTTCTGGAATATATTGGCAAACACATGTATTATAGTAGCCAATATTCGGCATTTAATGGAAACCGTGGATGCACTTATTACCAACTTTCTAGCAAGTGTTTTTACCTTCCGGTATTTATAGGACATCTTTATAGGCCTACATTATCCCGCTTCACGTCCATTTTACCGTCATTATTGATCAACCTTCCAGCAAAATTTGCAAAGTTTGATTGGCCATTTTTGTTAAGCAAATGGGCAAACTTCCAGCAATCATTGGTCAACATCCCGAAACGCAATGTCTCACATTCCGGCATTTATTTGCCATTTTGCCATATCTGATTGTTCAACTTCCCGTAACTTATTCACCAAAATTCTAACTATATTTGGCCTAAATAATGGTCCAATTTTCCAGCATAAATTGGTCACATTTCCGGCATGTATGGGATAAATTTCCGGCATTTATTGGCGAATTTTCCATCCATAATTGACCAAATTCCCGCCATTTTTTTTATCATTCAGGCTATAATTGACGTACAAGATGGCGCCTTTTGTCCGACATTCCGGCATTTATTTGCCATTTTGCCATATCTGATTGTTCAACTTCCCGTAATTTATTCACCAAAATTCCAACTATATTTGGCCTAAATAATGGAGCTTTTTGTCCATTATCCCCCAATTAATTGTCTTATATCTCAGCAGATGTTCGACAATTTTCAGTACTTTATTGGCTAGCACCTGACCTATTTTACCCAACATTTTGGCATTAGATCAACATTGTGTCTGCATTTTTCAGCAAACTTTTACCTACATTGAGTCCAATTTTCCAGCATAAATTGGTCACATTTCCGGCATGTATGGGATAAATTTCCGGCATTTATTGGCGAATTTTCCATCCATAATTGACCAAATTCCCGCCATTTTTTTTATCATTCAGGCTATAATTGACGTACAAGATGGCGCCTTTTGTCCGACATTCCGGCATTTATTTGCCATTTTGCCATATCTGATTGTTCAACTTCCCGTAATTTATTCACCAAAATTCCAACTATATTTGGCCTAAATAATGGAGCTTTTTGTCCATTATCCCCCAATTAATTGTCTTATATCTCAGCAGATGTTCGACAATTTTCAGTACTTTATTAGCTAGAACCTGACCTATTTTACCCAACATTTTGGCATTAGATCAACATTGTGTCTGCATTTTTCAGCAAACTTTTACCTACATTGAGTCCAATTTTCCAGCATAAATTGGTCACATTTCCGGCATGTATGGGATAAATTTCCGGCATTTATTGGCGAATTTTCCATCCATAATTGACCAAATTCCCGCCATTATCAGTACTTTATTGGCTAGGATTAGACCTATTTTACCCAACATTTTGGCATTAGATCAACATTGTGTCTGCATTTTTCAGCAAACTTACCTACATTGAGT
>JBAMCE010000123.1:0-34638 GCA_037075305.1 Drosophila kanekoi | reverse complement strand
GATCTGCCAATTTCACATTGAATCTGGCTTGAAAATGGCCAAAATAAAAAAGCTAACAGCTTTCATAAACGTTTTCTCTGATTGGATAGAAAAATAGAAAAATGTAAAACATAATTATATTATATATGTATTATAACATAGATAAATTAATCATTTAGATAATAGCTATTACTGATTATCTTTTATCTATTATCTTATAAAGAATGTATGATCTTAAATAGATTAAATAGCTCTCTTCTTAAATTTGCCCTAAGTTTGATATTGAGAGGCTTGTTTCGCATAACCATATTTCTGTATAGTAAAGGAAATGGATAAAAAGTAGTTCTACTTCTTTCGTTAATCCACATTTATGTGTGAAAAATGTAGAAAAAATGGGTGGAAACGTATTGGGTATCTAAGAAAAAATAATTACCCAGGTCTAAACTAATAAAGCCGCCATTCTATTTTGATATTGATTCAATAAGATATAAACTTAAGCTCATCGATTCCCATTAGAATCTAATCCAACGTAAACTAGCTTTTTTTCTTCTTCTTCTCTTCAAAAGTTGGCAGCACTGCGCCTCTGTCTGTTGTTGTCGTTTGTTGAACGCGTTCGAAACTTTTTGGCAACAAAGACAGCGACAATATAAATATGGCATAAGTACGAATAAAATATAATCATGATGACATCGAACCGGTTTCCCTTCGCGAAATTTCACAGTCAATCGGTTGCAGATAAAAATTCCAATTGAATGCGATAGAATCCGTAAACTCTGATGATAAAGTTATGGGCTGCTGTCATCGAAATGCCCGTGAAATAGCTCACACAGTTAGGTTGCCTCCTTCCCTCTCCCGCTCCCTCTCCTTCTCCCACTCTCTCAGTCACTGCGGCGGTTGCTGCGATGACGTTGCCAGCCCCTTCTCAGTGTATGTGCCCGCCTCCTTCACATTGAGCGCTGCCATTGCCAAGATTTACAGCCAATGTCAGCAACTGTGTCGGCTACTAAAAATACTAAAAATAGTCACCCGCTCAGCTGGCTTATGCGGCAGATAGCGACAACGACAACGACAGCGACTCGTGACAAAGCCGTTTCCAATGCTTCTCGCAACATGTTATTTAATATGGCTTATCAATGCGGGCCAAAAGAAAAAACACAGCCAACTTTGGTTTGCTGCAGCTTAAATACCCTCGCAATTGAATTAAAGGCTTATCTGATTATGTCAAACTGTTAAAAGAGCATGCGATAACTGTTAAGCTTGTATCCGTTTAAAGGAGTAGAATAGTGCTTATTACATTTGTGGCAGATTGTGATTTAAACGGTCACTCTACAACGAATCCTATTTATGTTGAGCTGTTGGTCAATGGCTTATAAGAATGAATGTTACATTAGTAGTACATAATGACGTCACACTTGTTATAAGCTTGCATGTGCAGACGCTTAGATTGTCACTGTAACAGAGTAGCCATGTTAAGCGTTATGCAGTACATACTGACGTCACACTTTACATAAGCTTGCATGTGCAGAAGTTTAGATTGCCACTGTAACAGAGTATTCATGTTAAGCATTGTGTAGAACAATCTGTTGTAGTCTGTTACATTTGTAGTAGTCACAGGTACAGAAGTTAAGAGGGTCACCTTAACAGAGCATCCATGTTAAAAATTACGTTAAGGAGTCAGTCTGTTAGAGACAGCGAGTGTGTGCAGCGCAGTCAAAGACTGTTAAATGGAGATATTCTGTAATACGTATAATTCGATAAAAGAAAACACGTAATAAACTTATTTAATATATTTTTATTTATACACAAATCTCATTTCTGTTTTAAGGATCAGAAATAATTATACTTCACATATGCGTAACACATTGCCTTTAAGAATTATAACACCCTCCGCTAGAATTGTAGAAAAAAAGGTTTACTAGGAGAGTTACCAACAGTCTCGCCCAGAGTCTAGCATTAAGCTTATCAGCAAAAAATATATATTTTTTCGTATTTTTGGGTGCAAACCAACGCCGTCGACTTTACCCACTGAACCGACTCTTACGCACGGTGCGAGTACTTGCTCCAAGGTACAACGCGTCTATCTTATCAATCTAGATTCTCGTATATTCTGCATAATATTTGATGCCCTCGACGCGCGTCTTAGCTGCCTGGTTTATGACGCATGCCATAAAAGTATTTGGCTTTTGATTTGTTTGAGTGTCTGCCAATAGTTGCGGTAAATGTCCGGATAAGTCTAACACTTGTTAAATATCTGACAGCAATTTGTCACGCTCTGTTTCCGAGTTTAGTATGTGTTATGTATTTCATTGACTGGGAAAAACCAAACAAGTTGTCACGGCTTAACAGTAAAATAGCCTGTTAAAATTTAAAACGTTGCTATCTAAAAGCATTTGAACAGCCGGATAATAAAGAAATTGACTTTACTGTATTTGCCATGCGGACGGAACTTTTATTTTGCCAAATGTTACTGACTGAACTTACTGGATAAAGTTGTTAGATTGAAAAGTGATTATCCGTTGTAATCCGCTTAGTTTTTGAGCTTCGGATAAGCTGTTAAAGTTAACTAAGATAAAAGGCATACCAATCGGATAAGCTACTAAAATGAACTAAGATACTCGGGCTACCGATCGGATAAGCTATTAAAATGAACTAAGATACTAGGGTTACCGACCGGATAAGTTATATAAGCAGTCGTATAATCGATTTTGGTTGGAATATCCAAAATTTGTTATCCGAAATAAGGAAATGAGTTTAAATATTCGATTTCTATCTATGTTATCATCCGAATAACAATATTTATTTTCTTTCTTATCCGTTCTTATCCTTGTGACATTGGAACTTTAAATAAGTTTTGAGTTAGTAAAATATTCAAGAGAATTGATTCAAGTACTCAGATTTCTTTATCCATCAGCTTAGTTCTTATCCATATGAATAACAGCAGGTTCTGCTTTAAAATCTTTTTAAATCCGACAATTATTGTAAATTATGACTGCAAATGGGGCTGTTATCCATACAAATTATACATATATGTTTTTGTTTATGCTAACACAGATTATCTTTGAATTATTACATCATCTTTATACAATCGGATGCAGCTGATGTTAATTTTAGCTATTGCCATAATTTCGATTGCCCAACGCCAAATAATATAGATATATATTACAGATAGACATTTTAGGCTTTTGCGTTCTTCGTCTGCAATTGCAAAATATTCGAATGTGCATTTTTATAGAACTTGCGAGTAAATTATAGGTCGAGTGCAGAACACAAATGGATATATGTACATATATAGCTAGATGATTATGGGCTGCACATATATTTAAAGATTTTTCATCTACATTGCCAGAGTGTAAACAATTTGCAACAGGCTGCCCTGCTGTTTGTCTGGCCTTGAGATGCGCCCCTCAACCATGCCTGCATGCCTCCTTCTCGGATCGCTTAACTTTACAACACATTTTGTTGTCATGCATGTAGTAAGTACTCTCCCGTGGTCATCGTCTAGTCTGCAACAATAGCGCCCAATAAAGGCATTTTTAGTTTGCCATCATTTTTGGGGCCATTAGCTTTTCTATGGCCTGGCGACATATGGGGCCACTTGGATGGGGCGTCCATTTAAGTGTCATAAGAGTGTGTAATTAGCTGCAATTTGAGTGCGGCATGAGATAGATGTCTCGCCTCCATCAGCGATTCATTGACCATAGCCAAATGGCCTCAAATTGTGCACTTAACATATTTTTATTTGATTACCAAGTGCTCAGCATTCCAGTAGCATGCAATTATGGCCAATTACTTTTGCTGCTTTGCTACTAATAATTGTGTTATCAACATATGGAGACAATTGCTGCAAGCCATTTGAGCAGCATTTGTCGGGCGTGTTATATAGATATTATTGATTTCGGCTTATATATTGTACAACTAAATTATCTTTGACAAGTGCAGAGAACTGTTTATTTTTGGTTTGTAGAAAGTTGGAGGAACTCTGAAGGATAGCCAAAGGATGCTATTGTAGAGCAAAGAAGTAGGTGAAATACTTACGGATAGCCAAGCTTAAACCTTAAGGCATATTGAAGTAGATGTTAAATTAAAGGGGGCAACAGTCCGCAAGTGCTTGTGGCTATAAATGCAAAGAGTTGAACACAAGTTAATGTGCTTGTTAACATTAGCAAGAAAATGAAAAGCATGCCTGGGCACTCGTGTATAACGTTTTATATAATGCGCCATGGCTATGCTCCAGCTAATCTGCGGGCAGGCTAACAAGAAACCCAACCAAAGTATTGGCCAACTCTTGCTGTTGCAATCTGTGCAGCGATTAAGCATCTGAAGGTTCAACCTGCAATACGAGTTCTATGGAAAAATGCTGTGTCAACATGACGTATGCGTAACGTTAATTGACACTCAGCACCCATACGCCGCGTTGGCCGCGCCGCAACTAATAAAAAAAGAAGAAGAAGAGAGCGCATCCTACTAAGAGACGTCAGCGTGCACATTTTTCTTGGCAATTGCGATGATTCATGCTTCTTTATAGAATCGAGATACTATATATATGTGAAAATATATATACGTGGCGCTGCATTTTGCCCACTTTCCGAACGTTTGCCAAGCCAAGCAAAAGAAAAGTGGCCACAAACAAAAAAAACGAGAAAAATTCGAGAAAATTGTGCACTTACATAACATTCGTGTGCAGCCAGCGCCAAAAACTGAAGCGAGTCGACTTCAATGCTGCAACTGCCGCTGCAACTGCTTCTGCTGCTGCTGCCTCTGCTGCTTCTGGCTTTGTTTGGGTAACTCGTCGCTTCGTTTCTCACATGTAACAATGTAAGAGCATGTTTGTGTGTGTGTTTGTGTGAGTGTGTGCTGCATACCCTGTGCACATAAAATGTTTAAGACTGGGTCTAACAAAAAATACTGCTGCAAATGACCATAAAAGCAGTATTTATGTAAAGAACCCTATATATAGAGATAAGATAAAATAATATACCCCTTTCAGCCAATTGCCTTAACTACAGGGTATAATTGTACCTTTAATAGGTATATATCTTTTAGTCATGAGCCTAATGAAGTGTTTGACCATATAAAGCATTTACATTTAGGATATGGCGCCCAATAATAAGAAAATACAAACACAGCTCTCATAAGCGGACACCCAAGTTAAAGCAAGGCCCGACTATGGGAATTGTTTACCAGTTATAATAGAGCTTATTTATCTTAAGAAATTGATAGGAACTTATTCACAAACTTACGAATTTCTCGCTCTTTCAAAGATCTATTAAAATGAATTTAAAACAAATGTTAACATTTTTAAAAAGTTCAATTATATATAAACCTAATACATTTTTGGATATCCAAACCAATTTTCTTTTTTAATTGTATATAAGCTATCCCCTTATCTATCCCCTATCCGTATTTATGTTAGATGTGCCCATGAGATGGAAAGTTCGTTGACGTTAGCCAACACTATGCTAACCCAGAAAAGCGGCTATTTCGCAACTGATGAAAAGAGCTCGACCTGAAATTGTAGTTATGCCCCTTATGTCGTAGTTACAGGGTATCTCTAGTCATAACTCACTTCACTAGAGAATTCTAATATGTTTTTTGTTTCTTTCTCAATTTTTTGTGCTTTTTTTCTTCTTGTTTTTCTAGCAATTGCTTTTTACACTCGCCATGTTAGTTTTCTCGTTTTTTGCCGCCCGTAACGCGCAGTGGGAGGGTGGAGTGTGAGTGTGCATGTGTGTGTGTGAAAAGAAAGAAGGAAAAAAGGCAGAGCAGAAGAAGAGATGAGGCCCGCAAATAACTGTGCCTGAATGTGCCTGAATGCACGTGATTTTCTAGCCACAATGCGCTTACAATGCGCTTATGCGCCGCGTATGTAATTATTATGAAATACACAAAAAACAGAAGAAAAAACAGCTGAAGAAAAATAAAATGTTGCTGCAGTTGCAGTTTTTTATTTGGTGCCACGGTTCAATGAACCGCAATGTTATTGTTGCAGCTCTTGTTGTTGTGGCAAGTGCATTGTACAGGTTTTCCTTTGTGTTGCCAAAAAATAAGAAAATGAAGCAAACTATTGAAAGAAAATGCAACAAACCAAAACAACTACAACAACAACAACAAAAAATGCCTTGCGTGTTGGCATTTTCAGCGTCGCTGCGTCTGCCACAAAACTTGGCCAACTTGGCAGCTGGGCCAGTGGCTGGCTAGGAGGGGAAGGAGCGTTGGGAGGGGTTTGAGACAGGTAGCTCTGCAAATCAGGTCAAGCCTGATGGCGCGTTTTGGCCTTTGGCCTGCTTTTTTAATCGTCCTCACTTGGCTGCCACACAACATTTTTGGCGTCTGTCCTTGCCACAAGCAGTTGACAAGTTGATTTCCTTGGCGCCGTCTCGTGTGTGTCCTCTGATTGCCCTTTGCCTCTCACCAGGCGACGGCGCATAAATTGATTCAGTTACTTGTCGCCCTTTGCAGCTCTCGCAGCGTCTCGCTCGCACATGCGTGCGTTTGTGCGTGCGTGCGTGCGTTTTTGCGCGTTTCATTCATTGATTTACCCAACCTTAGCTTGCGCTCTCTCCACACTCTACACAACTCGCTCTCACACACACATACAGCTACTCTTTAGCTCGCCTCTTGCTCAGTCTCCAACTCTGTCGCTCCCGCCCACCCTCTCTCCCGCTCTCTCTCTCACTCTCTCTCTCTACCTTATTATTCATGTCTCCACGCAATTCTATTTACTGTGCATTTTGTATGTGCTCTGCTGCTGACGTAAAGCGTCCTTTCCAGCTGTTGCCACCCACACAGCCCGCCTCCGCTCACTCTTCTCCCTTCCTTTCTTATGGAGCGACGCTCTCAATGTGCTCGCTGTTGGCCCACATCGTGAAATTCGTTGTTTTCACGTACTTTAAGGGCTAACTGTGGCATATGACGGCATAATTTCTATTTCTTGTTATACCCTTTCAAGGGTTAGTTTTATTTTGTTATGAGACATGCTACACACGACATTTTGCAAGAAATCTTTCAAAACTTTAAGTACATCTATTTAATTTTGCCACCTCTCACAGATACGTTCCAGTTTTTCCTTTATTTTTTTTGTAAACACATATTTTTGCTAGGGTATTGAATCTATTGTGCTATGAATCGAACAGCTTATTCTATTTCCTAACTTGATTTATTTTTTTATTTATTTATATACATTGTTTTTTTTGCAAAAAAAGTAAAATTGACACAATTTCATTATTATGTTGGCCCTGGGGGGTACGTGGGCCGGCTGCTAAGTCATTGCACTCTCGGGACAAGGGTTGTGAAAATTGACAGCTGCCAGCTGCCAGCTGCTTAGCCCAGTTAAGTCGTCGAAGCGCCACTCTAAAACGCTTTTCATTTTTCCTTTTGCCCAGGCACACACCCTCAACATACACAAATATACCTCATATCGCATGCAAATTTGGCTCAAGTGTGTCTAAAACTCATAAAAACGTTGACGGTTTAGTTCAGTTTGGTGACCTAGTTGCCAACTTGTAGTTGTACTCAACTGTAATTAAATTTGGTACTTGAAACCTGAAAACGGAAAACTGAAATGCGTTCATGTGGGAAAAACATTTTCACTTCCAACTCAGTCTAGTGTCTAGAGCCATTTATAGATCTCTTACTTTAGTTTACTTTAAGGTTTCGCTTTCAATAGATAATCTTAAGTTATATTTTACTTTTTTACTTCTAAATAACTGAAGTAAATGGAATTCGATTAGAAGCAAGTCTTACTTTTTAAATACTTTTGATTTTTCGGTTCCATTAGGTCATAAACTTACTTTTAAGTTTTCGGTTCCAAAATAGTTTCTTAAGCTATTAATATGAATCTTCCACTGCAAAATAACTGAGGAAAAGGTAACTAGAAATGAGGAATAATAAACTAGAGGTTCCAAAAGGTCAGTTAATAGTTAGATATCAGTAAAAGATAAAAGAAATGAAGTATTGTCTATAGTTGGAAATAGTGTGTCTTTGCTGCTCGCCTAAATCCAGAGTAATCAATGAAAGCTTATCAAAGACCAGATTTGTATCAAAGTTCATTTGAACTATTTTTCAATAAAAATTACTTAGTTAAAACATTTTTTCTGCACATTTATGTATTTATTTAATGACTATCAGAACAGAAAAACAATGTAAGTCAGTTCACAACGTGGAACTAGTTCCACGAACTCTGTTGTGAACATGAACATGAACACATATCATGAACTAGTTGAGTTCATTCATAGTAAGAAATATTGCTCAAGGTCAGTAAATGCTTTATGCTTCTCAGATTTAGTTGGGGTGTGTCCGGTCGCAACACTAACTTTGCACTTTGACATTATCCAACACCGTCATCAGGCATCGTCAGACCAATAGCATTCATAAATTTGTAATGCAATGGGGTAAACAATGGAAAGTTTTGCTCTTGTAGCGCAATTCACAAACTGACATTAAAATTGTCTAAACAATCGCAAGACGAGCGTTAAGTTTCCCCGGCCTGAGTGCCTGAGTGCGGCACGTTGCACGTTGCGTCATTCGCGTGGGTGCGAGCCTCGTAGCAGTCAGCTTCTGCCTGCGAGCGTCTAATGTGGGTTAAGTGCTGCCCATTTGACTGCTGAATTGCTCGGAATGGGCTCTCGATTAACACATGTACGCTTTGCCACATGCCCATAAATTGCAACAACATTTTATTTTGTTTTTCTCTTTTGGCTCAGACAACGATCTGTTTGTGTGTGTCTCGCAACTCGCTCCAGCGCAATGCAAATGAAAACTAATTGACTTGTTTATGCTGCGGCTACTGAAAAACTCAATAGGTGCTGACACTTTGCCGGTGGCAGCCGCCATGTTTAATCGCTGCAACTGTCTTTAGACGGACATAATAATATTTAAATGTGAAAATATGTGTTGTGTTTGCCTCAGGTGCAATATACGAAAATTATGTTTAATAAACTCTACAAGATTGAAAGAATATATTTATAAATATATATATAATTTTCTTCAAAGCATTTAGCTAAATTTTTTCTGTAGTTATACTTGTCAGTTTGGCATCGTAATGCTGTCAGTAAGTGTGGCAAACATAAAATATGTTGCTTTGTAATGCGCTTTACAACACTGTAAAGTAACTTAATAATTCACAATTTCAAGGTATAACTTTGTTTGACTACCTTTTTGAGTATTATATGATAGGTTGAAGAATGTCTTTCCAATATCTGCAAGTCTCAGATCAAGCTGGCCCGTCTTCTGTAGATAGTGCATAGGACATATTCATAGACTTTTAAGCTAATTTTTTAATGAATATGTTAATTCCTTGAGCATTATTTCCATCACAAAAGTTCGTGCCTATCGAGTCGTGCTGTTCAAATTCTCGCTGTCCATATCTATTTGGTGCAGGGGGCAGAGGAAGGCGTGGCAGAGGTAGACTGACCTCCGATGCGACTGGACAATCCGTCTCTGTTCATTTGCATTCAAATAAACGTTCTAATTAGCTGCGTTTTGCTGTGCTTCGTTCTCTTGAGGGCGGACTAATCAAATAATGTAAAAGCAATTATTATCTCGTTAGGTTTTTCTTTTCTGTTTTTTTGTCCAATTGAATTCAATTGACTTGCGGCATTCGTTTAAAGTTTTTAAACCTGCCCGAGCGCTGATTCGATTTGATTTGATTGCATTTGCTTAAATTAAGTGCAACATTTGCGACATGATAACGAGCATTTGCCAATTGCAAGCGTCGAGTCAACAAATGTCTCGCGAAACAAAGTCAACAGAGCTTAAATGTAAACATTTGTTAATAACTTTATATACAAGTCTTTTTATATATGCACTTGTATACCTCCCCTCTCTCACTCCCTCTTTTTCCGTCTCTCCCTCGTAATTGTGCTTGCAACAGCCATAAATTGAGAGTTGAGGCACCTTGAAATGCGAAACTAGCATAATATTGACATACATATGAAATTTGCACATGGTTTCCAATTGCATTATATACTTAAGCACAAAATGCGCCTATTGCCAACTAATGAGGCCTCACTGTACGCCAATTAAACTTGTATGTTCGCGATCTTCGGCTTGTTTTATCAGTTTGATATTGAGGCCTTTTGATAAGCTACACAAGGTAAAAAACCAATTTCTAACTAGGAAAAGACTCTGAATAATTACTTGATTATGTCATTAGCGCATTTATTATTAGTACTAAACAATCTTAAAATAATTTGTATCTATATAATTTGCTTATCTTCAAACTTGTGCAGCTTTTATTAAACTTCTTCAACTTTGTGCAAAGTATGTGGACAGCCACTGCTTCGAATTTGATGCTTGTTCCATTTAACCAATAAGCAAATATTAAACAAATACCTTTTTCATTTAATTAATAAAATTATTAGATTAGAGAGGGGCTTCCCTTTGAGACAAATTAAAAGTAGCTTATCTATTGCGATTATCGTGTAGCTTTAACTAGTACATAAATCATTTAACTAGCGCTACCATTTCACTACTGCCAGTTACTAAATTAAGTGCCGACCGAAATTAAACAAATATCTATTGTTTGTTTTACTCTGACCACCTCCCCCCCTCCCCCTGGCTCCCTCGCCTTATCAGCCTTATCAATCCGATAAGTGTTTGTTCGATTGGCAGGCAGCTGTCTCTCACCTTGTGTGTGTTCGTGTGTGTTTAACACCTCTTGTCAAGTCAGTCGGAACGCAACGATCTATCAGGCTCGTCTGTCTAGTCCGTCAATGTGCCCCCACCTCACCCCGCTCTCCCCTTGCCCACCCACACCCCAACTCTGCGCCTCGCCCACTGCGAACTAACTGAATGCTGTTGACAAGCGAAATCATTAAAAGTGTCAAATGAAACTGAAAGAAGTATTTGTTGTTGATCTCGCATTGTTGTTGTTGATTGTTGCTAAGTTGTTGTTGTTTTTGCTGTTGTTGTTGTTGTTGCTTTTGTTATTGTTGTTGCTGGTCGCTTCGGTTTTTTGAAACGTGCGCAGAATTTCAATTGAAATTTGCAATTCAATTTTTGCATTTAGCTTTTGTTTTTACCCACAGTTGCCGTGAGAGCGGGACGTGGGGCAGCAGACCAAGGGGAGGGGAGGGGAGGGAAGTTCGGGCACCCTCCACTCAGCTATTTAGCATGCGAATTGCGGCACAGGCGATGAAATGAAAGCGTTCGACAAAATTTGAACGCGACGAGAGGAAACAAACTAACAAAAAAAAAACATACAAATATTTTCAAAACTATATCGTTTTAATACCCTGAAAATGAGCAAAAATAGGCTTGTTTGGTTTTGTGCAAATGCGTGTAACAGGCAGAAGGAAACATCTCCGATCACATTAAGTATATATATTCTTGATCAGCGTCAATAGGAGAGGCGATCTAGTCATGTTCTTCTGTATGACGGTCTCTCGTCGGTCTGACGGTCAATGTATTAAGGCGTCGGTCTCTGAATCCATAAGAGCTATAGACTTGAAAGACTTGAGCGCAGCTCCTCCTTGTTCCGATAATCGATAACTTGCCCCGTTTCCAAGCAATCGATATAAATCTATATCGAAATCTTGCTTTGCTCTTAAGAGCTAGAACACCAAATCCGACAAAGATCCTTCCAAAATGGTATATACTTATCGACTCTCATTCATTCTCTAGCTATTAGTCTAGGCCAAGCCGCATTTTGTGTTGAAAGAAGAAGTTACAGGGTATCCCTCAGGCGCACACTCCCAACGCAAGCACCTCCACATGTTTCTGTTTTGGTTTTTAGTCAGGCGGCAAACTTTTAGTTGTTATTTCGTTTAGGATTATTCGCTTGGTTTGAGCTTAAATGCAGCGTGTATTGTAAAATACATTTATTAAGTATACGCAGCGTGTGTGAAAAAAGAGCTTAGCATTTTGTAATTGACTCTTGGAATTTGTATTGGAACTTTATTGAATTACTCTCATTTATATTCAAATTAAATACATATCTTAATGAATCTAGTCTGTAAATATTGCATACGTGCAGCCTAATTAAAACAAATGAGTATACGCCGTGTGTGCAAATGAATATTTTATTATAACTATCTATGCCGTGCGCACAGTCGAATTTTTTATTATTAGAAATATTTTGTCGGAAATTAAAGAGCTCTGCAGCCTTATATTACACGAAAGCTTCTCGTTTGAAGCTTCATTTGAGACGTGTTTCACACATTTTGCAGATTCAAACAACTTTTTTTTGGAACAGTTTAAGTTTTTGTCCAATCGGCTTCAAATTCTTCTTCTAGATAAGAACTTATTGAATACGTGTTTCGGCGACCTTGGGAATTCGACTCGCAACTGTGGAAATTAGACAGAAAAGCTTGCAACTTTCATGTTTACCATCGGAAGGGTTTGAGCTGATTATCAAAGATCTTTGCTTTTGGGTGGCGACTAAAAGCTTTGATGAACGAAAGTGTATTTCCTGGCCGGGTAATGGCTGATAGTTAAAGTCTAAGGTCAACTTTTGTTAGTGCACAGAAATAAGAATAAAAATCCTTTTAAAGTCAAATATTATTGAATATGTGAATGGAAATCGTTCATTTCTAAAAGCAATTCTTGATTCTTCTTTTTTTCGGCAAGTTCATTTAAACAAATATTGGCTGACATTTATTTGAAACGTACTTCCAACTGATTTGTATTTGCGGCAACGTACATTATATATATTTTAGGTATTTTTTATGAGCAATCGAGATATATCTGTGCCGGTTTGCGGGCTTGCCAAATATTAATTAGATATCGACATTGAAATCGAAATCAGAACCGGCTGCTGGCCGTGTTGGCCACCAGCCTCGTCGGCAGTTGACTAAGACGCGACATTTGGGAGCCTCGTAAGTACTTGGCTGGCGTACATTTAACTCTCCGGCCAGTTGAGATTTTTATTGCTGCTGGCATTTAATGCCGTTTCATGTATTTTATGGCCCAGAGGCGCCCGACGCCTTGTCTACAATTGGCATTTTGTTGTGTTGGCCCAAACGAATTGAAATGCTCCCAGTTGTTTTTCATGCGTGTCATTGAACCAATCGCCCAATTCAGATCTACGTGCGGGTGTTTGTGTGTGTGTGTGTGTGTGGCAAGGACCATATATATATATACACACAAGTATTTACATACGTATACGTATGCACATAAAAAGTATATGGATTCATTGCCATTCGCTCGCTTGTCTGACGGTTGAATGCTGATTGGGTTACACAGATTTTGTTTATGTGCCGTAACTTGGAATGCCAAACATTTAAATGATAATAAACAACAAATAAGCTCATAAGATTTCCCTTTAACCCACTGGCCGGCATGCCGTTTGACTTGACTGAAACCCCGCTGAGACACCAAACTTCATTTCCCCAAGAAACTTGCCAAATCCTGGCAGCAAATCAGCTTAAATTATAGCTTAGCTTACCTTGTTTGGCTTCTATTATTTTGCAACTGTTTTATTTGTACTATTATTGCTTTTCTATTATTGACTACTGCTGCTGAGTTTGAACCGGCGGCTGCCGGCTCGTTGGCCCAACGCTCAGCCAAAGCTCACAATTATGACTGTATTACTTTACATGATTTTATACCCTTTTAAAGGGTATTCTTATATTATACATTTGTAATTGTATAAGGCATAGAAGGAGACATCTTCCTCCTTCCCCAACTTGAGGATCAAATTTAACGGCTTTGTTAAAGGCAGGAAAGATAATTTTATAATCGGATCGGATCAGTCTGCAAAGTATAGCTTCCATTTTGAAACTTCTTTTGCAACAAAAGTTGACCGAAGATTGGATCTTGATACATTTTCACATCTTTATGATTTGTATTAAGCACTTTGTCATATCCGACAACAGTTGCTCAACCAATATTATAATTAACTTTAGTTAGAACCATGCACTAGTTCTTCAAAAATAACACGCTGTAAGAATTTCAAGCTACATTTAACTTATAATCCTTTTTCTTCTTGTCTTTTGCAGACCCTGAAACGCCGCTCATCTACTATGTACAACAATATGCTCGCGCAGTATTTGTTTTAAATCTTTCATTATAATGAATTCCGCGCGGCATCATCGTATTGGAGTGTTTCTGTCTCCATAAATGCCACATAAACAACAAAAACAACAACAACAACAGCAGCAAAACCAACAAAATTCACAACCAACCGCAAATAAAGTTGATCTAGTCACAAAATTAACAAATACTGAAAATAACGATAGAAATTGCGCCTGAACCAAACGCAAGCTCTTAAAAAAGAAGAAAACCAACTGCACACACACACCTATTTACTAAGGAGCCACAGGCATACACTGCTCAAAAACGGAGACAGTTAAGAAGAAAACACTGGCTAAGAAGATGCCCTACCATCGTGCCGACACGTCGGCCCAGGCCGATAAGCTGAGCGGCATTGTGGAGGAAAGCGATCTATACGAGGGATTCGCCCCGCATGTGGAAACATCCGAAATCAAAACACTCGATTTTTACTCTCTACCAAAGCAAACTGGTGAGTCGAATGAATATTTCATCTAGCTTTTAAGACTAATATCATTTATAATAAGATCTGTTGGGAGAAATTAAGTACACGTTACAAATGAACAACATTTAGACTTAGCAGAATCGTAGTAACATAAAAGCTTTAAGCTACTTTTACATCTAAGGCTGAGGGTATAAAAAGCTTTAAGCAAAAAGCTCGAGTAAAATATATGTACATATATGGGATTGAAGACAAAAGTATGGTATAATAGGAATCTTATAAAAGCTTTAGCCTACATTTCCATTTTAGACTGGTTTTAAAGGAAGTTTTTGGTTAATGCTTCGAGTGCAATGTTATTATTAGAGTTTTGTTGATTAAGGAAAAGATTGGTAAAAAGCTTTAAGCTACTTTTACATTTTAGACTGGATGAAAGAAAGCTTTTGGTTAAAAGTTCGAGTACAATATTCATATATATTAAAGGCAAGCAAGGATACATATGAAACTTCTTTATGCTTAAAGCTTGCCTGAAAAGCTTCTTGCCTTCCTTTTATTGTTTGTTTAGAGCATAATAACGAGTTTTTTGTTTTGGGAACTCCAACTTATATGCAAAGCTATCTAGAGACATGCAAATTAGAAGCATTTCAAATGGGCTACATTTTCCGGTCATCAATTTGAGCCTTTTAAATAAACAAAATTATTTGAGAGCTGCTCAAGAAAAAACAAACAACAACAAAAATGATATATGCATACAAACATTATAAAACTGAACAGCAGGCGCATAAATTCTGGGCAAAAAAAGAATACACACGCACAGAATATGCGAGTTTGCGTTTTAATGAGCTCTTTTTGCAAATAAATATCAAGAATGAAAACAGCGAAAGGTCGAAACTTAAATGACTACCACGCACCCACGCCAAATGTGAATAGATCTATGGATATGGGCATAATCGGGCCAGATATATGATATATATGTATGTATATATATGTAGATATTCTCTTGCTTATGTTTATATAGCGCCTAGCACACGCGTGTTTTCCAAATGCTGCAGAAAATGTATTTTGAGTGAAATATTCGTTTATGCATCGCATGAAAGATTATTTGTTTGTGTGCCTTGCCGCCGACTAAAATACATTAATCAATGAACGGCAACAGAAACAGAAACTGAAAAATAGAAACAAAAAAAAAACGCACAAATTAAATATAGGCATTTGTAATAATTACGGGCTAATATGGCCACGCCAGGCCAAATTGCCAAAAAAAAATACAAATTAAGCAAATAAATAAAAAACAAGAAAAAAACATAGGCATAACGAAGATTAAATACTCTTTAAGACTGATTTGCGAGGAGATAATGTGAAGCTTCCTAATGTGGAGCTCGGGTATAATATTGTATTTTGTATTAAGAGAAAAGTATTCTATGCCAAAGTCTAGTGAAACAAGTAATTGTGGAGTTTCGTCAAGATATCTTAAAGATAAATAAGTTTATTCCAAAAGAACTTAACTTACAGCAGATCTTTCTTATGATAACTATATGATATATTACCTGGATCTATGAGGACTCTTGTTTTCACCTGATCTACTGCATCTTGTCTTTATGCTGTACAAGAGTATATATATATATAAATACCTTATATATAATAAGTCGCAACCGTCTGCTCTTCACATTTCATGACAAAATCATGGTACCCTACTCTGCAAGGGTATGTAAGCCAACTTGCCGAGCAGGCCAAACGTTTCAACTAGATTCCTTGTACGCAACATTGGACTCCACACTGGTTTTCGCTTGTTTTTAATGTTTTCTAATTTTTTCTCAATCGAGCCGTTAAAATTATGCCTATTTGTGAACTATTAAAGCACGCAAGTGGAAAACAAAGTTAGAGGAAAATAGCCCGAATGCAGCTTGTCAAATTATGCTAACAGCTTTGCGTAAACATAAACATTGAAACATTATTTAAACGAAATTCAACAGCGAGAACGAGTCGCAAATAAGCTGTACCAGAAGACACCCTGTAAATATGGAAGATTCAATGGGATGATAAACAGTAGGAATCAAAGTAATTTCAGAAATTAAGCGAATTTCAGTCGCAATCTACTGACTACTCGATACTCTGTTCTCAGTCTTAAGCCTGTATTAGTCTATATGCCAAGATAAGACAGACAATGCATAATTACATCTTTTTTGGAATAGTTTCATTATAACAAATTTTCACACGTACATCAAGATTTTCTCCAGCTTTAAAGTCTCACGTTAGCTAAGAAAGGAAATGTACTACAATTTTCTTTTGCCAAGCCTCAAAGTAGAGTATTGCGTAGTCGTTGGCTTGAAGAATAAACATATTCCACATATTTCAAGTGGAATACGCAAATCTTCAAATATTCTGGCTCTTACATAATTTGTGGCTTTTGTTTTAGTTACAAAATATGAAAAACAATTTTCAAGTTTTCGAATCAAGTTCTGTTTGCGCTACACGCTCAGTTGATTTTTTGTTTACTCAATAGGATTTAAAATTCGTTTGTTTGGATTGCAAAATGCAAATTGCAATTAACATAAACTTTTAACAGAATTTGTGTTTTGCACTTTGCACGCATTTTACAGCTGCCTTGCCCTTTCGTGTTGGCCCCCTGGGAAAGGGCCAAGCATTTGAAAGTTGGCCAAGTAATCAACAATCAGAGCTTATCAATCGACACACGAAATGTGCTGATAATGAAGGTTATACAACCCATTGACCCACATTGTTAATAACCACAGCAGATAAAGTTCATATATATATTTGTTTAAATGAAATCAATTTGCGTGGCAAAAGTTGACTTAATGGCAGAAGCAAAAATCAATTCAATTTCTATGACACAGCAAATGCAATTAAAATTTACATTTTACTTTGTAATACAACACGTGAGTTGTTCAGGAATGTTTTGAGGATGTAATTATACGCTATCTGCATACCCTGTATTTGTTGTAAAATTGCAACGGGTTGATAGCTTACACCCTTTAAGTAGGAGTCTATAGAAGCTATTGCCAACATGTTTCATTGCCGAGTCCATATTTTCTGTGCCCTTTTGTCAGCCATCTTAGTGTGTACTAGATACTCGATTACCATGAAACAAGTAAGAGTCCTCTTTTCGGGAGTGCCAGACTAGCCAGATACCCTGAATCTTTGCCTAACAACAACAAATGCAACTCACGCTAAGCGTTCCATTCCTTTGAGTCAGTTCCCTCTGCTGTTAGTTATATACTATTCTATTTGGGAGAATCTAAAAGATTTGCTCGAAAAATATAATTGCGATATCCATTTTTTATCGATGTTTTTGTAAACGGGGGCAAGATATCGATTATCGATACATGCGTCCCTAGTTCTTACAGGTTATGCGATCGTACGGACGTACAGACAGATATGGCTAGATCGACTCGCCTATTGATGCTGATCAAGAATATATATATAAGCTCTATGGGATCGGAGATGCTTCCTTCTTCTGCCTGTTACATAATGGTTCAGGTTCATTCCATAAGAAATGGTTGTTGGTTCGGTTTGCGGTTCGAGCCAGCTGCCTGTTCGGTTCGTGAATCGAGTATTTATCGCAGAGAATTTTGCCAGCATGGCCCATTTTGGCGTCCATCCGTGCACAGGGTATTTCGCAAGTGGCGAATGCTTGTTTATGATGATATTCCTCTTTTATTTATTGTTTTTATCGAATCTTGCACTTGGTTATATTTTGTCAAACTGCCAACATGCATTAATGCCATTTGCGATTGGAATTGCAATCGGGCCGATCGGCCGATCGGCGGATCCAATCCATTAGTGGAAGCTACTTTGAGCCGTTGACGACATTGGCCTTGATTTTGACTCTGATTTCGATTTTGGTTTTGAATTTAGTTATTTATTTTCTTTCTGAACGTAAACAGGTCTTGCACATTCGCAAGACAATATATATTTTAGATTCCGTTGAAGAATTCTAATTGGCACAGTATATATTTGAGATTCCGTTGAAGAATTCTAATTGGAACAGTAAGTGTTTCGGCATTTGAACGTGGGAAATTCCAATTTGCAATATCTCCGCTCTCTGACATACGTATATGCAAATGTTTCTGGACATATTTTCGTTTGACATAATGCTAAAGAATTTGTTTGTTGTATTTGTTGTTATTGTTGTCGCTCGCATTGTGCACAGTTAGCGAAACACACACACAAACGTTTTTATGGCATTTGGCGAGCGGCCAATTAATTTGTTTAAAAATAAATGCAATTTTCTTTTCACTCCTCCTCCCACAAGCCCCCGCTGCTCGTTTTCCCCGTTTTGCTTAATGATTTTTCTTCAGTTTTTTTTTCCCGTTTCATTTTTCTGCGTCGTGATAAAATTTCATATTGAATTCAGCAGCTGGGCATGTGATGGGGAAATTATCAACTAAAAGTTTTAAACAAAATGTTTTATTTCGATTTTTAGAATCAATTAAATAATTAATTAATTACTAGTCAGAAAATTGTTCGAGTTATTTTTGCTTGCGTGCGTAATATTATTCATAGGAGCTGTTAACAATTTATCTTGGCCAAGTTTTTGTGGCTCTCGTCACAGCCAGACATAACTTTCAAATGATCTTTGCTCAAATATATATAATACCAGCGAGTATTCCCCGGCGTTGGCCGTGGCAGCCCCACTCTGAAAGATTCAAATTTACCCATATTATCTTGAACTCCACAAAGCCCGAGTCTATGCTTCTTTTTCCCTGTGTGCCACACTTTTTATGGAAATGACATGCCTGATAAACTTGGATTAGTATAGTTCGATCCATATAATCTTTGAGGGGCTTAAATATGGCATACAATAGTGTGTATATACTAAAGCCCAAGACAGTCGAGCGGTTAACGATTATCGAGACATGCGTCCCTAGTCCTTGCAGGATCATACGGATGTGCAGACAGATATGGCTAAATCGACTCGCCTTTTGATGCTGATCAAGAATATATATTGGCTCTATGGGATCACAGATGTTTCCTTCTGCCTGTTACATAGGGTTCACGCTATAAGAAATGGACATGGCAATATAAACATGGCTATTGAAGTTGACCAGGTATATATTGAATTGAAACCGTTTTGTAAAGATCTCTGAAACATATTCTAACTACCATTTTCAGGCAAAACTTATTTGCCGAAATCTCTTATTAACGAAAACTTCCAACTCTTAAAGCATAACAAAAGGTATTTCATTACATTATCTTCTATATTTGGGCAACAAAAACCTTTGCAACCTCTAAAATATGCATCTAAAGCTAAAACATATCCAAACATGTTGAAATTCTCGCCTAACTTATCTTCTTCTTATAGCCAAAAACAAACTATATGCATATATGTATATGTATATGTTTAAAAGAGCCTCCTGTGACAGGCCGCGTGCCATCTCTATGGCATCGATTATATATAGTATATATATATATATATGAATATGGTATTCGACATTAAGTTTATGGGCTTAAGATTTAATATTTATTTGCTTTTGCCAAGCCAAATTTTTGCTTACGCAAAACAGAGAGCAATGTTTTCGTACACTCGTGACGCGAAACGACGAGAGATTTGCTGAAATTATGTTCGCTAAGAAAATATACACTTTATACTCTATATGATAAATATATACTTATATGTATATTTATATTTGTTTTCGATTCAAAAAGCTAAAAGAAAACATCGTTAAGTTCAGGCATTTTTGTTCTTGGCCTGCGCCTCTTGATAAAAAGTGTTCCAAATTATTTCTTTTTTGCTTCTTCAAATGAAAACTTTCCGCAGATCAGGCCATGGCATACATATATGTGTATATATAGAAATATGTCCGGATATGTCATAAGTGCCACACGCGTTCGCTTCTCTCGGTCGGTGCGTAGCATAGAATTTAATCAATTTGCCTCCAATTTACGCACCGCTTCCCCCTTCTACGCCTTTGGCCGCACGTAAATGGGAGCACGTGCCCCCATCTATAAATATGCGAAAAGTGTGCGAATCCGTCGAGGAATCCGTTTCTGTAACTGGCCCAAACCAGTTTTCAAGAATTTTTATGAATTGTCTTTTCGCCTTTTGATTCTTTGTTATGTTGTTGCTCTTATTATACCCTTGCAGAGGGTATTGTTTTTTGGTTATGAAGAAGGAGACAATTTCGATTCCGTAAAGTATATATATATTCTTGATCAGCATCAATAGCTGATCAGTTCATATAGTCAGGAGCGTCTGTCAGCTTTAAAGGCAACTTCTAGAAACTTGGCATAGGTCCGTCTATGCTGGCACCGATCAGATCGGAGCAATATATCATATATTCTTTTTGCTTTTGTTATATATATGTATATGGACTATAGCATATATAGCTGACATAGGAAGGATCGGTAAAGTATTTCGTTTTCCAAGACATTTACGAGCTTCGAGCTTCTCACATATCTGCAAGACGCAAATGTCCACAAGGGTATTAAATCTTCGGTGTGCCCGAAAATATGCCTACTTTCTCGTTATATTTCATTTAGATTTATTTTTCTGCCTTTTTGGGTGGGCGAAACATTTTTTTTGTTAATTATATAAGAGATATCTTAAAGTATTTATAAATGTCTCGAACATGTATTCTATGCCAGAATCATTTTTTCGATAATGTATTTCTTGAAATCAAAATTTGACCGTTTTGACCGCTGCTAAAAGAACATAACGAGGGATGGGGAGGGGGAGCGAGAGGGAGGGAATGAGTGCGAGGGGGAGCCGAAACTGAAATCAAAATTGAAGAATCATCCACTTGAACAACATTTTTTTGTTTTTTTTTTTGTTTTATAACTTTAAACGGATTAAAGATTATCAACGAAATACGCCTCTTTTTACAAATTGTTTATGTTATTTCTATTTTTGTTTTCTTTTTGCTGTTCCTCTTGATTAGATTAGTCCAATTAGAATGATTCAAGGCAATTTAGCGATATGCAAACATGTGATATATGTGCCTTGTTATTTTTGGCAAGTTCAGAGTTCAAATCCGTTAAAGTGACACGGCACGCCCACTTGCTGTCATGTGCCCCCACTCCCCCCCAGCCCCTTCTCGTATGCTGAACGCGCTTTTTGTTGCTTTGATCCGCATTCGCATAAAACAGTCAACGCCTATGTTTAATAGGGGTTTGGGGGAGGGGGGTGGACGAGGGGCTTGGTGTAGCCGACGGGGCGGTAGATTTATTAATAATGACAGCCAAAAGGCAGCTGCTCTGCCCAAGTGTGTGTGCGTGTGTGTGTGTGTGTGTTCGTGCGCCAAGTCACGACAGCTTGCGTGTGAGAAGATCTCGCAAATTCTCGGCTGAGATCTCATTGCTCTTTCCCAATAAAATTTGACTTGGGTGTTGATCATTTTATGGCCAGACTAGAGCGTATTTAACTATCAAAACTTTAGGTAATATTCGCACTAATAACTGACTGCTGCAAATCAAAACAAGTTTCGAAACATTTTCTAGTCGGATTGAACTTGATTAGATTTTATGGAAATTCTTTCGAAAACTGAACTTTCGAACTAAAAACTAAAGTGTTGAAACATTTTCTAATTAAACTGCATATAGATTGATTTTAAAAAACAGCTAAAACTCAATACTACTTAAGAACTCTAGCCCAAACATCGACTAGTTCAATTGACTAATTATCATCCCCCTGGCCGCATTATTTATATAGCCTTTCACCAGACATGGGAATCAAAATCAAATACACGTCTAATTGAAAGCCATAAATATTTGTAGTGCTTGTCTGTGTGTGGACGAACAGCTGTTGAAATTCGCCAGCTGCCGGCTGGCTGATTGATGGCAACGTGGAGGCGATTCCCAATTCCATTTTCCATTTTTCCATTTTCATTGCCGCACCATTAAAGCGGACTAATCCATCACAGGCAATCGATAAATGTTGGCCATTAACATTTGGCCGTTAGGCAACAGCGGGGAAAATGTTAAACAATTTCATTTGTTCACGTTTTTTGTTTTTGGCCCCACTGTCAACAGCCGCGCTGCTAATTACACGTTTGTTTCAATACAAAGGCACACAGGCCGTGTGTGTGTGTGTGTGTGTGTTTCCACGCTGAGGTCAAGCACTAAGTGTCGTCACACGTACTCAGCCAAAGCGTTCTCTCATCTGCTTTTTGTTTACGTGCTCTTTTCATTTTCAAATGCCTAACAAAAACAAAAGAAACAAAATCAACAACAACAAGAACCGCAACGTAGTTTTAATTTTAGTTACAAAAGCTGCCAGCCGGCAAATTGTATGCGGCCAGCTCGCTCTCTCCCTCTCTCTCTCTCTCTTTATATTTGTAGTCTTTTTTTGTGTGCTCTCTTCTGCACTAGATAACATTGTTTGTGCTCTGCCAAGATAAATAGAAGCCATGATGCAAATGCGGTGTGTGGAGGAAGGGGAGTGGAAGTGGATAGCAAACAACAGCCGCCGCATTTATTGCAGCTGTCCCTTTTTGGCACTTTAAGAGCAATTTACATACATTGTATACTTTTCGCACTTGGGTTAAAGTTGAATGTCTATTTTAATGAATACATTTGCAGCTGTTGACAATTCAAATACTAATGTCTACTAGTCTATAATTTATTTCTTTAACGGCACGCTAATATATCTTCATATATTTTTGTTTCTCTTAAAAGTATGCAGCGTTTTATAACGTTGCGTTGCTTCGTGCGTTCGTTATGCGTTGCTGCCTGAAAGTATGCTTTGAAATTTTGCTGGCTCAATTTACTTGGTGTGCGCCTGCAGTGCAAATATGGACGCCACTGTAGGAGCAGAAAAATAAAAAAATAATTGTAATGAAATTTGAATGAAAGCAAATTGTTTCAATAAGGATATATATTTGTTTTTATCTCTACAATGATCTTTAAGGGTGATTTATTAATTATATCGTGAATTTAGTCCTCTTTGTTTCCTTTGAGGGTACCTACTTCGTATAAATATTGACCAAGAATAATGATTTACATGCCAAATTGATCTCGAGGTCAAACCATGAACATCAGTTGAGATTTGATCGAGTTATGGGGATGGGAAATTTCGACCTATGTCTATATAGGATACATGAGTTTCGACCAAGATTTAGATGCCAAATTGATCCAGCGCCCAAGCCATGGACAAAGACCCAAACCAAAAGATAAGAAACTCTTAACACATCTGTTTCTTAAATATTTTCCTTATTTCTCAAGTCCCTCTTTAATATTTACTTAGTCGGCGCTTTGTTGTTTACTTCGTTTTTCAAGCATTTTCGCATTATTCCATTATCTGCTCAGTTCAATGTTTGTCAACTGTCACCTGAATATAATTATTATAGTCGCATGCGACAGCTTTGATTCACACCTTGTTGCGCCTTGCATAACAGCGACAACAACCAGCGCGGGTAAAAGTATCCGAATAGCAGATATCCTGTAACTTTGTTGCACACTTTCACCTCAGCCCCACACTTTGTATGTATGATATAAATATTGACTCCGAAATAAGGTGAGAAAAACCAAACATTATTGATTCTTATCGATCTAGTGAAAACGAAGTGTGCTATCGATAACATGGATCGACACCTGATTTAGTAGTAGACACGACTATGTAATTGATGCCGATCGATGATTGCTGCGAATAATGATCAGAAAAACCAAGCTTATAATCGATACTTATCGATTTAAAAGAAGCTAAGTGTGCTATCGATGACATAACGAAAGTTTGATCTGCCTTGGTAGGAGGACTTAAGTACAGATAGAACATGATATACATATGCACACAAAGATAATATCCATTTTTACCCCCTTTCAATGGGTACAGGGTATAAAGCGAGTCACATTCAAAACCGCCAATTAGAGTTAACATCAGCTGATGCGGCATTAGGTTGACTTAACCATGGCTAAAGCACACTTGACTCATTTCCATATCAATTAAACGGCAATTGTGACTGCGTTATAAATTGAAATAGCAATATTTTGCGCAGCGATTGCATTTATGGCCCATTGAGTTGTTGTCAGCCGCTAAGGAGCGAAGAGGAAGAAGTTTCTAATTGCTCAAGAATCAACAATAAACAGTTCCGGCAGGAATTGAAGAGAATTATGCACATTATTGACACACTCTTAAAAGACAGCACCTGAAGTTGCACGAACTGCGCCGAGAGATAGCGAGAGAGAGACAGAAAGAGAGATCGAGAGAGCGGCAATAAGAACTAAAACTTCAATTGTAATTAGCAGAGCTTTTGGCTAATTTAGTGTTTTTGCTTGTTTGCCTTTTTCTAACTAAAAGCTTTGGCCGTGAGCTTTTTGCGACCGCCCCAATGTTTGGCTAAACACTTAGCTGCGCTCTGCGCTCTGTCCACACTGCACCTGTCCGCATGCTCGTGAGCGCAACATGTGCTGTGCTCTCTTCAACTCTTGCTTGGCTGATGCTGCTGCTGAGCGGCGTGCGGCGATCGAACGACGCGCTCAGTTTCAGTTCAACCCTCGGGCGTTGCGGTCTACCTACGAACGTTGCGCGCGCGCCTTTGCCCAAAAGTTGTCAACTGTCCACCAACAACAACAACAAGAACAAAAACAACGAAACGAGTCGCGTGTCTCTGTCGACTGCTGTAGAAAATTGCTTTATGTTTGTATTGCATACGCACTGAGCGCATATATATGTGTGTGTGTGCGTGCGTGTGTTTGTTATGTAAATAGATGCGCTTGTGCGTGTGTGCGTGTGCAGCAGCCTTCAAACTGCAATCGCAATGGACATTAAACCAAAATTGGCTTTAAAATGACAACTCGTTAGTTATCGCACCTCGCGACATAAGTCGCGTGCGTTCAATATCTCAGTCAGTTGGTCAATCAGTCAGTCAGTCAGTCAATCAGTCGAATCAATCGCATCATTAAGGCACATTATATTACGCATACGCGGCGTACGCTGGCAGCTGTTGTTGGGTCTATTGAAAAACTTGAATACATTTTCGAAAAGTAGAACGCAGCAGATATTAAAAAAACACAAGCCAGCGTTATCTATGCAGAGTTGATAGACTAAACAATACGCTGTAAATTGAAAAAATATCAAAATTGAATATAGAAACTTTTATAAATGGGAATGAAAAACAAGAGCAAATTTTGTATTTTGTTTTTATCAAATTGAATTTGCGAATTTTCGATGCAAAATCAATAGCAAAAACCTGTTGCGAGCTGCTAAAAAACAAAAACAAGCCCCTATTCTCACATTTCTCACATGCTGCCGATCTTTGATCCACATTTGCATGCATATATATCTATATCTATATATATATATCTGTGTATTTTACTGCCCTGTACCAGGCTCAAAGAGGCGCCAATGGGAGGGTTAGCTAATAGCTGTAGGCATCTCTCGGCGCTATAAACTAATCAATTGCTTAATTAGTTCATTTCGCACGACTAAATAAATTAGATTGTTTCGTTTTTTTTTTGTTGTTGTTATTTTTATAAAGCACTAAACGATTTGGTCACGGCGCCCGCTCGGAACCAAGAGCTGCCGCCCACTTAGATCGCAAATTGAATTAATATGCAACTGCAAATCGAACAAAGAATCTGCCACGCGGAAAACTACCAGCATTTGAGCCACGTTTTCGGCCCAGGCCACGCCCCAAAATGTATTTCGTAAATCCCATTGAAGATGCTTTAATTCTGGAACTCTTGTCATGTGCTCTTTGTTTTGGTTTATGGCCCGAAAGCGTGCTAATTTCTGCGGGTCAACATGTGCAGAAAGGGTTGGGGCAAGGGGAGCTTCTCCTCTCTGCTCTCTGCTCTGTGCGCATTTTATTTATAGCAAATGCTGAAAGAAGAAGATGAAGAAGAAGAAGCTGCCTTGTTGAAGCCCGTAAATAATTGAATTGATTAACAATTCAAAATCGTGCTTTTGTCAATGCGTGCGGCTGACTGTCGAGTTGCCCAAAAGCAGGCATCATTTGTTCGTAACTTCTCTCTCTCTCTCTCTCTCTCGCTCTCCGCTCTCTCTCTCTGTAACCCCCGTTAGATGATGCCAGAGTTTAACTTATTTGTAAATATAAGTGAAAAAATAGTCGTAGATCATTAGATATGCATAATTCACAGTAACATGCTCTATGTTCATTTTGAAATGCAATTTTCTTAATATCTTTTAACTTCTCTATTACCTTCTCTAGTTAATATATATTAATATACAGCTGATTGGCATCTATCAATTTACTTGAAACACTTTGTGATTTTGGTGTTTCGATTTCTTGAAGTCTTCATCCCATCTGTTGCAGGGAGTACAAGTAGTTTCTTCTATGGCTCAATATTCTGCTTTCCAAGACATTTTCATCTATCTCCGGCGTAAGTCTTGACCTACAAGGGCATTTAAACTTCGGCTTGCCAAATGTCCTTTGTTTTTCTTTTCGACTGCCTTGGGTATGTGTTGGGTGTGTAACAAAGTCCAAAGATCATCTCTAGGCGCAGGCCTGCAACTAAATTTAGACTTTGCTAATTTTAAGCTGAATTCAAATTTCAAAGACGCGTTGCTTCAATTAGCAAACTTTGACAATTTGGAAATCAACAACAACAACAACAACAACAACAACAAACAAGCAACAACAACACGAATTGTCTGCCAAAAAAAAGAAAAGAGAACAAAAAAATGGTTGAACGTGTTTTGGGTTGCGGTTTCTTTTAATTTGTTAAAATTTAAATTTAGATGCAGCGCTCAGTTGTAGCTGTATTATTGTTGTAATTGTTGTCGTTAAACATGTTGTTGTTGTTGTTGTCGTAGTTGTTGTTGTTGTTGTTGTTGTTGTTGTTGTTGTTGTTGTTGTTGTTGGCAACACATGCGGCCCCCGACAATGTCGTCAAGCGATAAACGTCAACAACGGGGCAAGCCGAAGATAGGGTCTAATAAATTGCATTTGCCATTGGCATGCTCTCAATCCCCTCCGCCCCTTCTCCCCCTCCCTGTCATGGCAGCCATCCCTTAATACCCCCCCACACACACACACACAATTGTTGTTCTTAAGGTTTTCCCTTGGCGTCTGGCTTTGCTCTCTCGTCTCTTGTCAATTTTCTTTTTGGCATTGTTTCCGATTTTCTTCTAAAAATTGCACATTAGATCATGTCACAATAATTTTATTTGTTTCTTGTAATTTATTCTTGTTGAATTTCAATTGCAAATTGTCTGCATTTGCTTTCGACTTGATTCGTTATATAGATGCACATATATGCATATATATGTTGGCCAGATACCGGGAAATGCGCTTCGCCGAACAAGCTTAAAGGTTCCTCAGGCGTGTTCTCTTCTGGGGAAAACGCTTGAGTTGATGCATTTCGATAGACTTTTTCTGGAAAATATGGCAAATATGACGCAAATGCAGTTTAAGCATAAATTGAAATCGATTTCGGAATAATTTATGGCAACTCTTGCGAAAGTGTAAATAAATCAAAAGACTTTCGGACTTTTAAATAATATTTATAAATTACAAATTTATTTAGATTTTTTCTCTAAACAGAACTGAAAGCTCAAACCCTTAACAAAAAACGGAAATATAACATTCTGTAATTTTATATTTAATATTCATTCAACTTTTCAATGAAAAACAAGTAAGAGGTTCTAGTCGGGAGCTCCCGACTAGGGGTTACCCTCTTCTTCCAACACCAAGTGCTGAATATATACTATTCCAGAAGCTAAATGTCAAGTTTGTTGACTCAGGATTTCGATATCGATTCTTATCGATTGCTTGGAAACGGGACAAGTTATCGATTATCGGAACTCGAAACTCGATCTGCGACTGCACTAAAAGGACCTCTAGCTCCTATAGGTTCTGAGATCCTTGCCTTCATACAAACGACAGACGGACGGACAGACGGATGGACGGACGGACAGGCAGACAGACGGACGGAAAGACGGAGGGACATACAGATAGACATGGCTAGATCGAATCGGCTGTTGATGCTGATCATGAATATATGATAGATGCCTGTTACATACATTTACATAAGCACAAATACATTATGACCTTTTTACCCATTTTGAATGGGTTCAGGGTATAAGAAGGACTTTGAGCTCAAGATGACTCAGGGCATCCTTGAGTTCGATTTTCGGATGTTATTTTTGCATTTAACACTGAGAAACTGTGGAGCTCTTCGAATCGTGTGCGTCGATCAATTAACAGAGCTTGCATTTAGTGGATAGTGAATGAATCGTGTGTGGTTAGTTAGAATCTGCTCATGAATTGCCCAATAAACTACGTCAATTGGAATTGATGCTCATAACTTTTGACTGCCAGCCCCTGGGCCACGCCCCATAATATTGTATTTACGCCAGAGTCTAAAGCGGTTTGTTGTCCCATAAAGATATCTGGCATTATAAAGAGCAATCATTTATGGTTACTTAATTAAATGCTCGTTAGGTTTACGACTGCATCGATTAGTCTCAAAAGTGACTGCAATCTATTTTTCACTGATAAACACAAAGCATCAAAACGGGGACTATGAAAAGAAAGCTTGAAGAATTAGAAGAAAGGGAAGAAGTCGTTGTGGCCTACGTACCTTAGCATAGTTATAGAACTTTTAAAGGTCAAAGGTATAAAGGTCAATCTACTGGCAAATATATATGGAATATACTTGTTCTCTCTCGATATTTTGATCAATCTTATCACGTGAAATGCTTTTCATTGATGTAAGTCCTTTTGAAATGTGAAACATTCTTCAATATTTCAAATACTTCAACAACCAGAACTATTTTTAATGACTTTCCCTTTCCAATTTCCCCACTCTGCCACTTTCCCCTACTCCTAAGTTTGCCACAAAAATGCACCTATTCGTTAGCATTGAAATGTTACACAAATATTTCCACAATTTTCCCACTTGCCTTCCCGCAGCTGGACTCATAAATCTAATTTGTTTTCCGATGTAAAATTGCCTGAGGCAAATTTGTTAACAATATTTCAGCTCTTGCGGCATCAAATATCTTAAGTTGTTTATCAAATGCGATCAAAATAGATATTGTTTTTTTGTTGCATAGTGTAATTATTTGATTTTCATGTGCGTTGCTTCATTAAGTCATAAATGTTTATAAAATTAGAATGTGCTTTATGTTTATGAGTAAGTTTTTATGTATTCTAAGTAAGATTTCATTGCAAAGATTTGAGTTGAGAAACGATCGAAAATCGATTGAAATAGATCGATAGTTTTTACATACTTCGATTTTGTTATTGTTCATTCAAAGAAACTTGAGCTCATCTCGAGATTATCCGACCAATATCAGCTTATATTCAAGAATTTAAATATTGACTGGTTTTTCCAACTTTTCCGCTTTTCCATTAGCATATATATGCCTGTATATTATTCTATTTGTTCTGAAAACAATCTCAGATGCATCTTAAAATAGATACGGCTGATAAGAATCACAATTACATTATCTGTGAAGCAACAAATTATCTTTATTCACGGACTTATCTGTGTTTTTTATCTGAATGTCAATCCAAACCTGGCACACGTCATTTGATAGGCATTGTGAGCAGTTGGCCCCAGCCAAATGTCGGCGAAACGTGACGAAACTTTGTTGTTTACGAGACATTCGAACACGGAGATGCAGATCGACTCATCATATGCTATATGGGCTAGATATCTAATGTATAAGGCATATTTATATATAAATTTTGGTTTTTTTGACAGTCGGGCGCCAAAAATTCGTTTGACTCAACGCAGCGAACATTTCAATGGCCGGCGATAGAGCTTGTTCTAGAAAATTGCCAACGATTTTTCATGTTTTCCCCATACATATTTTCCTCACACATATGCATACATACATACATACATACATGCATGTATGTACAAGTATTTGAGCAGCTCGTCTAATTAATCATTTGACTTTCGGCGGCTATGAAAAACCCAACGTGAAATTTTTCACACGGGCCACGCGTTGTTTTCTTTTCAATTTTCACATATTAAGCTACATTTCTCTATACACCTATGTCCATATATATATATATCATTTCTTATATGTATTCAAACATCTCGATTAGGTAAACAAGAGATTTCACGTTCCTTAGCTGACGAAACATGTGAAAAGAAAACAAAATGAATTTGAGTTCGAGTCTAATGCAAAAAGTTGTCAAAAGAAAAACAAAGCAAACGGCAAACGGAAAACGGCGAATAAAATCGTTTTAATTGTTGTTTTTCCTATTGAAATGCAGGAAATAGAGAAATATCACGTGAGGTCAAGCAAAAGATTGCAAATATTTTGGGTTTTACGTATATCGTGAATTGTGAATGAAACATAGAAACAACAGAAATCTAGATGAAGCATGGAAATATGGGAAATTTATGAATGAAATCAGTAAATTTACCGGAAAATCTTTCGTTTATGTCAGATTATAAATTGAGGGGAAAATTTCTCGTTAACTTTTAAATTTTTTGTTTCTTGGGCGTATATCAGAGAACTTTACATGTTTTTTCCGACATTTTCCGTAAGCATGTATAACTCTTTTTGTTCTTAAACTATCTCAAAGGCTGATTTTTTGACAATAACTTAATGAAGATAATACCTACAACAGTTTAGGCTTTCCCGTTTCAACCTATTAAAGGTTCACAGGTTCACGTTCTCCAGATTTTCCATACAAATTGATATTTGCAAATAAGGCTTTAAACATTACGAGAAACTAAGTTTTCTAGGGATTAAAGTATCTCTTTCTACTTGTTAACCTAAACTCAAGCAAATATTTGCATTTGACCGACCATTTCCCTTTCCAATTTTCACCCTACTCCTAACGTAACTGTGCCACAAAATGTACCTACATATCCGTTAGTATTAAAATGTCCCACAAATATTTTCACAATTTTCTTGCCTCTGCTGCCGCGCTGCTGGGCCCATAAATCTAATTTGAATTCCCAAATGAAATTTGGCCGTAAACAAATTTCAAGAGGCATTTCTCAACCTGAGTTCATTGCGGTTACGTTTGCAGTTTGCAGGAAAATGTTGGTACCAAAATTCTTGTGGTACATTTCGTTGCATTGCCAAAGCGCAAGCTTACGAAATTTCCCACACTTTGCATGGGGGGCGGGCTATTTATAAAGGCATTTTACACTGGGATTTGGGTCGCACGCTCTCCCGTTCTCTCGCTATCGCAGTCTCGCCTGCTCGCACACACATACACATATTAAGAGTTTTAGCTGTCAACAGGCGAGCAACAGGCAGCCAGAACGAAAACAGAAAACAGCTGTTGACGCTGTCGACGTCGCTGTCAGCGCTGTCGGCGCCAAAATAAAATAAAGCAACAAAAATAAAATAATCAAGAAAAACCGAAAAGCGAGCGCATCCCAAAGAAGAAAATAAAAACACACTCACACACTAACACACACACAGAACAGTTAGAAAGCTTTAACGAAGCTTGCACGCGCCAGGTTGTGATCGCCCACCGCTCTGCCGCTCGCCCACACACACACACACAGACAGTGATGATATGACTGCATGCTCTCACGCTGGTTGGCTGGCCGGCTGTGCTCTCCCTCTCTCTTTCTCTGGCCACCCCATTTGGCTGAGCTTTCGGTTTCATTCACACAAGAAACCGGCCCGCCGTTGAGAACATTGAACGCATTCGAACGCGTCGCACGTAGGCCTACGGAATTTCAGAGTTTCTCGATTCAAATTCGATTTGATTTCGATTCACGATCAACCCCGCCGCCGCCGCAGACCCTTTTTAATGTTGTTTTTCAACCCGTGCACAGGCCAAGGAATATAAAAACAATACAACCAACAATAAAAACAACATTTAATGCAAATTTAAAAAAAAAATACATAAGTAAATATAATAAAAATTGATATAAAATGTGAATTGAAAAATTTGAATGTGCTGCTAATTAAATTCAAGTGCAATAAATTCAAAAGAAATATAAAAAACAGTAAAAGCAATAAAAACAAGCGGCGAAATATACAATATATTCAAATAACAGAAGAAACAACAAAATAATCTACATAAATGTATTTGTTGTGGCTGTGACAAAAAACACACAAACACACGCTTATACAAAATAAAATACTCGGTGCCAAAAAAAAAGCAAATTAAACCAAAAAAAAGGAAAGAAAACAGAGCAAAAACAACAACAACAACAACAACAGAAACAAGAACAAGATGGTTGGCAAAGTTTTGGGCATACGGGACTTGGACCAGTTCAGCAGTCGCCGGAGCAGCGTCTACGTTGATCCCGAGTGCGAAAAGTTCTTCGAGCTGCCCCTCTTTATAGCGGCCAGCTCGAATGATATAACAACCAAATGCCAGTGCTGGCAGTTCAGTCCAGGTAATAAACTCTCTTCTCACCGAGCCCCAAAACATTAACAACATTAGCCAAGCCAAACAATGACAAACACGACAACAACAACCAAAACAACAATAAGAACAAAAAGCAGTAAAACAAATGCTAATAAACCCAACTAATTTCGAGTGTCAACATCATAAATTGTTTAAACTTTAAATGCCTTTTGTTTTAATTTTAGCTTTCACTCAAGTCGGGGGCAAAACTTGTCAGTTTTTATTGATTTTTCAACAGTTTTGTCAAATCTCATTCATTAACCTGATGAGCCGAGTCTAAGCAAATGTTAACAACTAACATTAGACTTATTTAAATGACAGTTACTTGTTGCGCCTAAAGTTAAGATCTAAAGCGTTAAAGCCTATTAGAGAGGGGCTTAGTTGAAGGGGAGCATAGGGAATATTGATTATAGAAACGTTTAAAGAGGGTTAAGTAGAAGAGGAGTGGGAGAGGATTACAAGGAATTCAAGTTTTCTTCAAATTGTAAAAGGACTGTCTAAACTGGGTTTATCAGAAGTTCATGAACTTAGGTTCAAATACTATAAAGTATATAGATATGATATAATATATGAAACATGATATATATGTACATGATTTATGATATATATACATTTGATAATTGTTGTATATAGATATTAGATATATGCATATGATATATAAACACATATTAGAGTCCAGTTTTGACATTCTTGACCTACTTTCCCAATCCGATTCTACTTCTACTTTGCGGAACTCAAAAGACTTGAATTAAGTGTAGAAATATCTCCTAACGTGGAATTTCATTTAGATTGTTTATAATTAAAGAAAACTATTTGCAATTCAATTCAATTCAAGAAGTTGAACTAGTTATTGCAATAGCTGTTAATAAGAACTTGAGGATCTTTTATTTTCGTTTATTATTATTTGAACTTTTTATATATACATGTATTTCATCCATGCTGTGTGCTTAATCCCAATTCCGCACTTCACATTTAATTGCTTTTAAGCTTAATTCACGTTTAATTTCTTTATATTGTTCAACTGTTTATTGTCAATAAAACTGATTGCGTTTTGTATTATAATTTAGCATGGCAATTTGAGAATTTATGCAACATTTTAAAAGCGTTTAATAAATTAGTTATTGCCCGGCCAGCTGATTATGAAGTGCTTTGTGTATATATCAACGATTTTCAATGGATTTAATTGAAAAAAGAGAAAAAATGATTAAAATTCCAGTTGAATGAAGTTGATGTCGTCGATAGGAAAATAACCGTAGAAAAAATCGTATTGAATCAAAATAGACATATATGCATATATAGTTTGATAGAAATGTTTCTGTGTGTGTGTGTGTGTGTGTGTGTGTGTGTGTGTGTGTGTGTGTGTGTGTGTGCATTAATGTGCTTGTGGTTGAGTTCACTTTTTCTCTAAACATTGTCATATCGCGAATCGTCCAAATGCAAATGAACGGAGATTAATTACACACGCTTAACACACACAAACACACATGCGAGGCAAATGCAAACGAGTCTCATTCGTTTATACCAGTTTTTATTGTTATTGCATTTACAACACTCGGCACCCTCCCTCCCCTCCCCAAACGGCCCCCAGCCCCGTCCCCTCCCATCCCATGCGCTTTCTCAAAGCCATAACTATATCATTCTCGCGTCACTTGATATTTGCAGCGGAGACTCACAGCACAATTTTGGTTAAATTATAATTTAATGAAAAATATTGTTTTCAAGGCGCAGTATACAAAACAACAATGTTCTGTTTGTGGAGAGAGAGCGCCGGCTAGCAGATACCCTGTAACAACAGTTGTGCTTCTCATGACCTTAGCCCAATATTCTTGAGTAACTCGCTTGTGAACAGTCCGATCTTTATGACATTTTCAGGGAACAAATATGGCATTGAAATGTGTGTACATACCAAGGCTCAGAACTCAAGTCTAAAAATGAGATTGTTTGTACAAATTTGGAAGTAAGTGCGAGTGA